>SJYC01013202.1:0-14955 GCA_006408675.1 Madoqua kirkii | reverse complement strand
TGCTGCTGCTGCTGCTGCTAAGTCGCTTCAGTCGTGTCCAACTCTGTGTGACTCCATAGACGGCAGCCCACCAGGCTCCCCTGTCCCCAGGATTCTCCAGGCAAGAACACTGGAGTGGGTTGCCATTTCCTTCTCCAATGCATGAAAATAAAAAGTGAAAGTGAAGTCACTCAGTTGTGTCCAACTCTTCAAGACCCCATGGACTGCAGCCCTACATGCATGTAAATATATAGCTGAGTCCCTAAGCTGTCCACCTGAAAACATCACAACATTGTTAACTGGTTATACTTTAATATAAAGTAAAAAGTTTAAAGAAGGCATATTGCTGCCTTATAACATGAATAAGCACCTAATAAGAGTCTACAGATTTGGGATTTTAAAAATTCCCTTTTAAAGTGCTAGATAACTCTTTACATCAACACAAAGATTCATAGTATTATTTTCCTTTTTGCTAATTGATCTATATTTTTTGTGTAACATACATTTTAATGTGTCCATATTCATCATTATATAACAAAAGATTAGAATAAAACCATTAAGGCAGTTAATGGAATGGGGCAATCTATATTTATATATTACAACTATATAATATATATTACAACTAAATGATATTATCATTGGAGTCATATAGCATTCGTTATAGAGGTGTGAATAAACAACCAGATGGCCTGATTTTTTTTTTAATGTATAGCAGCTATTTCTGTATTCATTTTGCTAAGTTGACTCTGGACATGCCAAGTATTTTCTTAGGTACTAGATACGGACAAAGCCAAAGATTTTAAATGAAAAAAAAGGCAATTTGCCAACTTACTGATTTTTCTCCATGACATCAAATAATGCATTTCACCTACATCATGTTCTATGAAATGACTCCTCAGGATATTTTTCCTTTGCTTCTGACACCTCTGACTGGGTGTACAGCTCTTCCTCAAAATACTACCATCCCAGCAACTGGCCTGGGTGACACATGAGAGAGAGAGCCTGAAAAATCATAGGTAGTTTATGTAATACAGCCCTTAGCCATTGGACTCTTGTGATGCTTACTGATACACCTAGTTCTTTGCTTGTGTATTCTGTGACTTGGACTCTGAAATTTTAAATTATAGATTAGTGGAAAAATTCTCAACCTTGATTCTCAATGTTACACATTGGAATCACAAGAAATACATCTGCTGGAGTTGCCCCCTGACATATGAAAGAGAAAATCAAGGCATGGGGCCCTGTATAAAGCTCTACAGATGTTCTCTGTGTGTGCTCATGACAGAAAGATGACTCTAGAGCTGTACCTTTTGTTGTTCCCTTTCCTGTCTGCTGATATCTGGCCTTGAGATACAGATGCGATGTCACATATCGCTGAGTTTAGATCGGTGTACTATTTACTTGTTTGGACCTTGTTAAATTATTTAGTTAATTTATTTTGGTTTTAGATTCTGTTTTCTTTCCATGACCCACATCTGTTTGTTCTTCTCCCAATGCCTAGTTTCCATGTCCAAAAAAAAAAAAAAATAGCTTTCATTCTGCAGGGTTTTTGTTGCATCACAAAATAAAATAATCCCTTGAATGTTCTATCATCTCAAAAGCAGGAAAACAAACAAAAGCTTGATATTTGTATTGAGAGTTTGTTTATTTTAATTATTTATAATTAAGCATTCTATAAATAGGCAAAAGTCTCAGAGACAGTAGCTTAAAAATCAAATTCTAGCTATCAATCCTTACAGTCAGTGGGCATGGAAATGCTGCTAAGTAATCCTAGGTATCATTTAAGCACATGAAGGATTTTAGAGATAGTTTCAGGTCAAAGTTTTGAGTCAGAATGCTTCAGGCTGGCAAAGGAACTGCTATGCTATTCAGGTGTGACCCTAACACCTTTAAATCCCAAGGTCTGGCTCACATTATTGAATCATTGTTCCAAAGGCATAAAGGCATTCAATATTAAAAGCATTAATATTTTATTTTTTGCCTCCTAGCTAAAACATTTCTCCTACCATTGTGCATCATAAAGTCATGCAGAAAAAGGGTGGACAGGTGTAGGCATATTATTTGGTTCACTTATTCCTAGTTAATTACTTTTATGGTTCAAATACCAAGTGATAATAGGAAAGCAAGATAAATAGCTCTCCATTAAAATGCTTAGATAAAAAATGACTTGCTTTCTGCCAGCCAATTCTCAGCAAATTATTTACCTCCGTAGCATGTTGTTCAAAACAAGACATCGATATTTTCTCCCCATCCAAGGGATATGTGATAATGCCCCAAGCTAGTTAAGATATGCCACTAAAATATTTGCTACAATAAGCACTTTAATGTGTAATTTACTTTTATTTGTTCCTTCATTTAAGAAAATAATTTTTAAAAAAGAAAATAAATTTAGGATTAAATTTCTACAGATGTTTTACTTTAAATTCATGTATTATAAAAGAACAGAAAACATGTCTGAAGGGTAAAATTTATTAATATTGCTAAAATGCTATTTTTGCTGTGCAGATATATTTTTTAAAATTTTATAATGGTTTCCATGTGATTAGAATTAGGGTTAATCACTACATGTGTAAATATCCACATCCTAATCCTCAGAATCTGTCAATGTGTCATGTTACAAGACAGAAGGGAATTAAGACTGTTCATCAGCTGACCAGAAGGTAGGAAGATTAGCCTGTATTTTCCAGGTGAGCCCAATGGTGTCACAAAGGTCTTGTGTGTGTGTATGTGTGTTAGTTGCACAGTTGTGTCTGACTCTTTGCGACCCCATGGACTGTAGCCTGCCAGGTTCCTCTGTCCATGGTACTCTCCAGGCAAGAATATTGGAGAGGGTTGCCATTCCCTTCTCCAGGGATCTTCCTGACCCAGGGATCAAACCAGGTCTCCTGCACTGCAGGCAAATTCTTTGCCGTCTGAGCCACCAGGAAAGCCCCACAAAACGTTCTTAGAAGTGAACTGGAAGACAAGAGAGTAGAGCTAGAGGGAAACATTAGGAATCGGAGAGGTGTGACACAGTTGCCTTGGAAAATACAGGAAAGGAAACAGAGGCCAAGAAATATGGATTGTCTCTAAAAGCTGAAAAAGGGAAAGAAATATATTTTCTGCTTGAGTCTCCAGAAGGAACACGGCCTTGCTAAAAACCTTGATTTTTAGCCCAATGAAATTTGTGCCACACTTGATTACAGAACTGTAAGATTACATATTTCTAGTTTTTTTAAACTGAAAAGTTTGTAGTAATTTTTTAAAGAATGCAGGTGTATTATTCTTTTAAAAGATATCATTTTCCTTTCACCTAGCCACTGAGTTGGAAATATAGTCATACCTCAGAGATACTGTGAGTTTGGTTCCAGAGTATCACAATAAAGCAAATATTGCAATAAAGCAAGTCACATGAATTTTTTGGTTTCCCAGTGCATGTTTATAATAAACATGTTAACACTATCGTGACGCCTATTTAGCTTGCAATAGCATTATGTCTAAAAACATATATACATACCTTAATCTTAAGATGCTTTATTGCTAAACAATTCTAATCATCACTGAGCCTTAAGTAAGTCATATTTTTTTGCAGTAGTAACATCAAAAGATCACTGATCACAGCTTGCCGTGACAAATCAAACAATAATTAAAAAGTTTTAAATAATGAGAGAATTACCAAAATATGACACAAAGACACGAAGTGAGTAAATGCTGTTGGGAAAATGTTGCCGATACGTTTGCTCAACACAGAGTGTCACAAAGCTTCAATGTGTAAAATACACAGGTCTATGAAGCACAGTAAAGCAAAGCACAATTAAACAAGATACACCTGAATGTCCAAGGTGTGCAAAGGACAAAATTTCATCCTTATATGAGTGATAGTTACTAGAACAGGGGATAGGTCTTTGAGATGAACAATAAGCTACACTCTATATGTGTGTGCTCGGTCATGTCCAACTCTTTGTGACCCTATGAACTGTAGCCCACTAGGCTCTTCTGTTCATGGGATTTCTCAGTCAAGAATACTGGAGGGGGTTGACATTTCCTTCTCTAGGAGATTTTCTTCCAGGGTCAAACCCACGACTCCTGCATTTTCAGGCAGATTCTTTACCACTGCACCACCTGGAAAGTCCTTACTTATATTCTACAAATGTTTCTACAAAAACATCAAAGAATTCACTTCTATGTAGTATAGAAAAATTCTCAAGAAACCATTGCTACCATTTTATGGGCCAAAGAACTAAATAGACATTGCTCCAAAGAAGACATACAGATGGCTAACAAACACATGAAAAGATGCTCAACATCACTCATTATCAGAGAAATGCAAATCAAAACCACAATGAGGTACCATTTCATGCCGGTCAAAATGGCTGCTATCAAAAAGTCTACAAACAATAAATGCTGGAGAGGGTGTGGAGAAAAGGGAACCCTCTTACACTGTTTGTGGGAATGCAAACTAGTACAGCCACTATGGAAAACAGTGTGGAGATTCCTTAAAAAACTGGAAATAGAACTGTCATATGACCCAGCAATCCCACTGCTGAGCATACACACCAAGGAAACCAGAATTGAAAGAGACACGTGTACCCCAATGTTCATCACAGCACTGTTTATAATAGTCAGGACATGGAAGCAACCTAGATGTCCGTCAGCAGACAAATGGATAAGAAAGCTGTGGTACATATACACAATGGAATATTACTCAGCCATTAAAAAGAATTCATTTGAATCAGTTCTAATGAGGTGGATAAAACTGGAGCCTATTATACAGAGTGAAATAAGTCAGAATGAAAAATACCAACACATGTATATGGAATTTAGAAAGATAGTAATGATGACCCTACATACGAGATAGCAAAAGAGACACAGATATAAAGAACAGACTTTTGGACTCTGTGGGAGAAGGTGAGGGTGGGATGGTTTGAGAGAATAGCAACTAAACATGTATATTATCATATGTGAAATAGATCACCAGTCCAGGTTTGATGCATGAGACAGGGTGCTCCGGGCGGGTGCACTGGGATGACCTTGAGGGATGAGATGGGGTTCAGGATGGGAAACACATGTGCGCCCATGGCTAATTCATGTCAATGTATGGCAAAAACCACTACAATATTGTAAAGTAATTAGCCTCCAATTGGAATAAATAAACTAATTTAATAAAAAAAGAGACCATTGCTCCCATTTTAACAGTGCAAGCAAGCTGAAGAAATTAGACATACATAATTCTTAAGCCTGTAAGAGAACTGAAGATGCAAATAAATCCAAATAGACTAAATTCCAGAAAGCTCTTAGGAAGGAAGATGTGTAATGGTACATATCTGCCTTTACTTTGATGGAGCATGAGATGAGAAGGTATCAGCCATAGATGGAGTTAAGGAAAAACTAGCCAGATTTTAAACAAACTTTTCATGGGGGTGAGTGGGATGAAGAATGAATGAGAATCGTGCAGTGCTCCAGCTGTAGAGTGAGCCTGCCCTGATCTGCCAACCTTTTCCTACAAACTTATCCTAAGTGCACAGAAGTAGTACAGTTGAAGTCCCAGTGTCAAACTGAACTAGCAAAATCTGTGCATATTTATTGTATATCAATTTTACCTCAATTTGAAAAAAAAAAGCCTCGCAAAAAATAAACAGAAGTAGAAGGACTCTTGGGCTGATGTAAAGTTGAACTATGGGATCCTAGAAACTGGACAAAAGGACATAAAATAGAACTGTTCATTCTTTTTGGCAAGCCTCCACTGGTGTTTTATAATTGCATTAGAATTTATCAGTGACAGTATAGAATGTTTATAAGTGCGTAAGTCCCACGTTAATATGGACGACTTTTGGAGATTTCTGTTTTTAACTAACTTTATTGAGGTATGATTGACATACAGAAAGCTGTGCATATTTAGTAAATGCAACGTAATAAATCTGAAGTATACATGTGTTCCCTGGTGGCTCAGATGGTAAAGCGTCTGTCTACAATGCAGGAGACCCAGGTTCAATCCCTGGGTTGGGAAGATCCCCTGGAGAAGGAAATGGCAATCCACTCCAGTACTATTGCCTGGAAAATCCCATGGACAGAGGAGCCTGGTAGGCTACAGTCAGTCCATGGGGTTGCAAAGAGCGGGACATGACTGAGCGACTTCATTTTCACTTTTATATATATGTGAAACCATCACTGTAATTTGTGCTATAAATATATCTATCACAACTACAAAAGTTTCTTCCTGCCCTCTTTATTTATTATTTTTGTGTGATTAGAAACACTTAAGTGTAACTTCAAATCAAGAAAAGCCAAAAGCAATCACAAAACCCATTTGTCTCTACAATAAATAGTATTGTTGGCATTCCACAGGTTAAATATAAAGACAATTTTAACTGTATCTACACAGTTTTCTTTTAAATTTGCACAGGAACATGTATGTGCTTGAATTTTTAAAATACTAAAGTGTACCAAAATACATAAATTGCAAAATGAATCTCTCCCTTCCCAGTGATACTCTCCAAAATTTCACTTCCCAAGAGTCTTTAAAGTCTTTGAAATGCTGGATGTATTTTTTCAGGTTTTGTTTATGAGAACAAACTCAGAGGATTCTCCTGTAGTAAAACAATAAATTGTACACCAAATTTTTGGTATACCATTTAAGTCATTTCTTACCCTTTAAGACATACAGACACACAACAGCAACAACAATGACAAAGGCTATCTTTGCTTAGAGTTTTCTTTACTCTCACAATTATGCCTTGATCACTTGAAGGAAAATGCTGAGCTCAGCTAGTATAGATTTATAATGGAAAAAGATAAGAGTCTCTGCTTCCAAGAAGTATGCCTAGTGAGGACAAGACAAATAAGAAATGACTTAGATACAGTGAAATAAACCAAGTACCAGACAGGAAGTGTAGCTGTATATCATGTTGGATACATAAGCACTGGTAAATTTAAGAAGTTACGGTTGCCTCAGCAGTTAGCAATTGCTGATATCTAATAACAAAGCTTCTGTGTTGTATTTTGGAGATTGATGAAGTCCAGTCAGGAGTGCTGGCTGTTCAAGCACGGGCATGAGTACTCAACCACCTGCCAAGGCTGGTTGCCATGAAGCTGCTTATATGCCCATGTGAACTTGGTTGGAAAATCAGTAGTTACTCAGGGAAATTTCTAGGATCTCTGTGATTCATATGGTCTAGCCTTAAATACACTGTTTGTTTTTGTGTAGTTTTGCAGCTTGCAAGTAATACAAAAAATAACGCACAAAATAAGAGCCTCCTCATTAATTCCTCCAGCAAGATAAAGTGTTAACTTGATTCTCTTGTCTATGTAGTATTACTACATGTCATATGTGTGCATGCGTGCGTGCGTGCGTGCGTGCGTGTGTGTGTGTGTGTGTGTGTATGTGTGCTTAGTCACTCACTCATGTCCGATTCCTTGTGACCTTTGGGCTGTAGTCAGCCAAGCTCCTCTCTCCATGTGATTCTCCAGGCAAGATTACTGGAGTGGGTTGCCATTCCCTCCTCCAGGGGATCTTCCTGACCTGGGGATTGAACCTACGTCTCCTGTGTCTCCCGCACTGCAGGCGGATTCTTTACATGCTGAGCCACTGTCACATTATGTGACATATTATAAAAAAAAAAAAAGGCTTACAAAGGAGATCAGTCTTGGGTGTTCATTGGAAGGACTGATTTTGAAGTGGAAACTCTAATACTTTGGCCACCTGATGTGAAGAGCTGACTCATTTGAAAAGACCCTGATTCTGGGAAAGATTGGGGGCAGGAGGAGAAGGGGACGACGGAGGATGAAATGGCTGGATGGCATCACCAACTCAATGGACATGGGTTTGGGTGGACTCTGGGAGTTGGTGATGGACAAGGAGGCCTGGCATGCTGTGGTTCATGGGGTTGCAAAGAGTCAGACATGACTGACTGACTGAACTGAAATGAACAAACATATTAAAATATTAATAGTAATTGAAATAGAAAGTTACCCTCTGGGAAAGTAAAATTCTGTAACAAGGAAATTACATGCAAAGGCATATGCTAAAGTATAATAGTCTTAATTCAGCTACTGTGAAATCATTTTTGCACATATTACATCCAGCAATCCAAATTCCTACTAAGGAAAATACATGTTACAAAACCACGTTTCCTCCCATTGTCAGTCCAAGTGAGAGTTGGGCAGCCAACAGTGGGATGTCTAGCATAACCATTGTGACATTTTAATATGTTAAGTTTGGGAAAGATTAAAATCTTCAGAATTTAAAATTTCTTTAAGGTGACAGTATTTTATATTGGCAGTTATAAAGAGAAATACAAATAACCAAATGCCTTGAAGTGTAAATTTCCCAGTTCTATAGTGTTTGTTTCTGTTTTATCCAGCCTTGATTCTGGAGATCTTGAGTACCAGAAGGAAATACACTATGTCTTATGAGCTATACAAAAATGTGTAATGGATGGTGTGTGCCCATAAAAGCACCATTGTTTATGAGGGAAGAGATGAAGCACATAATAAAAATCTATAAGCAAGGATGAGGTGAGACAGCCAAGGCTTCACAGGAGAAAACGACATTTGCATTGGGTAGGGTAGGCTCTCTTCAAAGTGCTAAAGCTTCTTAAATTTGTACAACTATAGATAAAAATAACCAAATAATTACAATATGGACTCACTTTTTTGATGTCTAAGATAATAAGCAGGTATCAAATAACTAAATTTTCCAGGTAATGGAAACCTCCCCCTTTTAGCAGCCATTTTGATTAAGGATTTTTCTATGTAATCTTAGAAGGCTTATATTATCTCTAAATTAATACATGATATCACTTAAACTTAGGAAACAAGCACATTATTGAGTTAATCAATTATTGCATTGCACTTTAAGTTCTGATTTCCTCAAAAGAAACAAGTCATAGGGTAACTTATACTTGACTTAGAGGGACTCAATCTACTACTTTCATTTTTATATTTTATATTTTGATCTGTGTGTCCTATGTGTGGGGTTGGGAGAGGAATTGTGAGGATAAAATTTCTAAATGTTTTGAAAAAGAAAAACACTCGTATTCTCCTCATCTAGTATATGTGCTGCCGAAGCAAGCACAGTATTCTCATTTGTGCATAGTGGTTCTGTCTTTTTATTTATGCACATTTGTGTATAAAGATACTTTTTGCTGAATCATTTGGAAGGAAATTGTGATGCCACATATATCACCACAGATACACTGAGATCAAACTTTATAACCAAACTATCATTACCCAAAACACACAAATTTATTAGTTTAACAATATTATAGTCCATTACCCCAATATTGGTGGCTCAAACAGTTACGAATCTTGCTCGCATTGTGGAAGACCCAGGTTCGATCCCTGAGTCGGGAAGATCCCCTGGAGAAGGGAATGGCAACTCACTCCAGTATTCTTGCCTGGGAAATTCTATGGACAGAGGAGCCTGGCGGGCTACAGTCCATGGAGTTGGAAAGAATCGGACATGACTGAGCGACTAACACTTTCTTTTCACTTTCACCCCAATATCACAAATAATGCTTTTGTGTTTTTATAAAACTGCAGGAGTCTGTATTGTATTTAGTAGTCATGTTAGTAGTCATGTCATTTAATCCAGAAATTACCACCTCACTTGTGTTTCATTTCATTGACATTTTGGCAGTATCTAGGTTTTATGGGGCTTTCCAGGTGGCTCTAGTGGTAAAGAACCTGCCTGCCAATGGAGATGTAGGAGACACAGGTTTGATCCCTGATTTGGGAAGATTCCCTAGAGGAGGGCATGGCAACCCACTCTAGTACTCTTGCCTGGAGAATTCCATGGACAGAGGAGCCTGGTGGGCTATGGTCCATAGGGTTGCACAGAGTTGGACATGACAAGCGACTTAGCATGCACACAGGTTTTATAGACTGTTCTACAATCCAAATTTCTCTAATTGTTTTAATTTGATTAGATTCAGATCAAATATTTTTGGTTTGATGTCTAGAATAAAAATGTGTGTTTTCTTTTGCTTCACATCAAGGAGACACACGTCAGTATGCCACATTATTGGGGATGATGTTTAAACTGGGGATAACAGTTTAGGTAGAGTTCTCCACATTTCTTTTTGCTAATGGTACCCTTTTCTTTTTCTGGTATATAAAATCAGTGGGGTGAAGTTTTTTAACACAGTGAATACTCAAGTCCCCAAGAAATTTCACCCAATCATTTTAGAATACATGGATGAGTGTGTGCATGCTAAGTTACTTCAGTCGAGTCCAGCTCTTTGCAAATCTGTGGACTGTAGCCCACCAGGCTCCTCTGTCCATGTGAGTCTCCAGGAATGAATACTGGAGTGGGTTGCCATGCCCTTCTCCAGGGATACATGGATGACCCCTATCAAAATCAGTTATGCCTTTTCATTGCTAATTTGACTTTCTGCTTCATTCTATTTATTTTTCATGTCTTCCTTCTATTAAAAAATAAAACAACAACACTTTCCTTTCCTTTAGCATTCCTTCTTTTTGAGTACTGCTATGGACTCAGTGGACTTCTCAGATGGTGCAGTGGTAAAGAATCTGCTTGCCAATGCAGGAGACACAGGTTCAGTCCCTGGGCCGAGAAGATCCCCTGGAGAACTCAATGAATTCTTTCCTCAGATATCTGCCTTTATTGTCATTATCCTGTTTGATGTTCAACTGAACCAAATTTGGTCAGTGGGAGCTCATTCATGGTGACATATTCCTCTTGATATTTGAGCAAGTCTTTGGTAAGAAGCTCAATCTCTCTGTTCTTTCCATATCCATACCTACAATTAGTCTTTTATTCAAGGAGCCTTGGTCTTTTTAAAGAGTAATGATATTTAAATAAATATTTGAATCTTAAATGTTTTGACAGTGATCTATTTATTGCCGCTCAGTTTCAGCTGCAAACATCCACATATCCTCTATGGTAATATGCAAAATTCCTCTAAGCATATTTCTGTATTTCCTATGATATTAAACTTTCTCAGAAGAGGGCACAGGGGTACACTATAGGAGGAAGGGGCCCCTCTGCAGTACGGTGAGACAGTGTAGCTGGGAGGACACATGGCAAGCTTGTGCCCCATCAACACACCCAGACTGCATGGTCCCTGGCAACCTTGTATCTTTGGCCCGGCAAAACCAGTACCTACAAGGCTTCCTCCCTGTAGCTGCCAATTCCCTGTGCAGTTTCCCATGCTGCTCTCCTGTGGCCCAGAGGGTTTTTACCTCCTTTGTGAATACACACACACACACACACACACACACACACACACAGAGGGGTTGTTTATTGTGCGCTCTTTGCCTGCACTCTGAAGGGTCACTTCCCCCTTGTTCAGTAAATGTTGACAAGGTCTGGCTTTGGAAAGTCAGCAAAATTTTATTCTATTTAGTGAACTGAATTGCACCTTCAGCATTGAGGTCTCAAACCCAGATTTGGGGAGGGAATCTTTAATGAGTTTGTCCTTCTTGCTATCCTCCTTCAGCCAAAAAAAAAAATCTCATATAGAGTTTTCATATATCTCATAGTCAATTCTATATTCCAGTTTAGTATTATTTTTTATTAAACTTCCCTCACTTACACTGTGATTTCTATCTCCTGACTGGGCCCAGACTGACACAGGGATGTTCACTGCAGTGAATGACACTGTAACACCAGGCTCTTTCAGTGGACAGAGATAGAATATGTACATAAGGAACTAACACTGACATCTCTAATTCAAAAGCAATTCTGGAGAAAAGAGAACACTTGTATACTCTTGGTGGGAATGTAAGTTGGTACAGACACTCTGGAAAACAGTATGGAGTTTCCTCAGAAAACTAAACATAAAATTACCATATTTAGCAATCCTACTCCTAGGCATATATCCAGACAAAAATATAATTCAAAATGATACATGTACCCCTATGTTCATAGCAGCTCTATTCACAATAGCCAAGACATGCAAACAACCTAAATATCTCCATTGACAGATGACTGGATAAAGAAGATTTGGCACATATATAGAATGGAATACTACTCAGCCATAAAAAGAATGAAATAATGCCATTTGTAGCAACATGGATAGATCTGGAAATTATCATACTGAGTGAAGTAACTCAGAAAGACAAATGCCACATGATATCACTTACATGTGGAATGTAAAATATGACAAATGAACCTATCTACAAAACAGAAACAGACTCACAAACATAGAGAACAGACCGCGGGTTGCCAAGGAAGAGAGGAGTGGGAAAACAATGGAGTGGGAGGTTGAGATTAGCAGATGTAAGCTTTTATATATTGAATAGATGAATAACAAGGTCTTACTGTATAGCAGAGAGATCCATATGCAATACCATATGATAAAGCATAATGGAAAACAATAGTTTTAAAAAGGAATGCATATATATATAGAGAGAGAGAGAGTTGAGTTCAGTTGCACAGTTGTGTCCGACTCTTTGTGACCCCATGGACTGCAGCACGCCAGGCCTCCTTGTTCATCACCAACTACCAGAGCTTACTCAAACTCATGTCCATTGAGTCGGTGATGCCATCCAACCATCTCATCCTCTGTCGTTCCCTTCTCCTCCCACCTTCAATCCTTCCCAGCATCAGGGTCTTTTCTAATGAGTCAATTCTTGACATCAGGTGGCCAAAGTATTGAAGTTTCAGCTTCATCATTAGTCCTTTCAATGAATATTTATGACTGATTTCTTTTAGGATGGACTGGTTGGATTTCCTTGTTGTCCAAGGGACTCTCAAGAGTCTTCTCCAACACCATAGTTCAAAAGCATAAATTCTTTGGCACTCAGCTATCTTTATAGTCCAGCTCTCATACCTTTGACTAGACAGACCTTTGTTGGAAAAGTAATGTCTCTGCTTTTTAATATGCTGTCTAGGTTGGTCATAGCTTTCCTTAAGGAAATGGCAACCCACTCCAGTATTCTTGCCTGGAGAATCCCATGGACGGAGGAGCTTGGTAGGCTACAGTCCACGGGGTTGCAAACAATCAGACACGAGTGAGCGACTTCACTTTCTTTCTTTCAAGGAGTAACTGTCTTTTAACTTCATGGCTGCAATCAACATCTGAAGTGATTTTGGAGCCCACAAAAATAAAGTCTGTCACTGTTTCCCCAACTATTTGCCATGAAGTGATGGGACCAGATGTCATAATCTTAGTTTTCTGAATGTTGAGTTTTAAGCCAATTTTTTCACTCTCCTCTTTCACTTTCATCAAGAGGCTCTTTAGTTCTTCTTCACTTTCTTCCATAAGGGTGGTATCATCCGCATGTCTGAGGTTATTGATATTTCTCCCAGAGATCTTGATTCCAGCTTGTGCTTCATCCAGTCCCTCATTTCTCATGATGTACTCTGCATGTAAGTTAAATAAGTAGGATAACAATATACAGCCTTGACGTATTCCTTTCCTTATTTGGAACCAGTCTGTCGTTCCATGTCCAGTTGTAACTGTTGCTTCCTGACCTGTCTTGGTAGGTTATACGTTTCTAAGAATTTTTTCATTTCTTCTAGGTTGTCTAGTCTGTTGGTGTATAGTTGTTTCATTCAGTTTTTTTTTTCTAGTTTGCCTAAGGAACATTACAACTCTACATCCCCCCGTTTTCATATACTGTAGTATTTTCCTCTTCTTATTCTTGTAAGCAAAATGATAAAGCTCTGATTTTTTTTGTTGTTTCTGAATCCTCATAAAATACATTGGTCTAGGTTTCAGATTTAATAGGTACTTGCCAGCTTGTAAGTGGTTTTCTTAAAAAAAGATTTCGAAAAAATGACTTTACTCTTAACAACAATAGATAATCACTTCTTATATTTCCAGGCGATTTAAATACTAAAAAAGAAGTTGAAGATTTTGTTTTAAGAGATACTATATACCTGTTGAAAATAAGAATTACATAAGGAAATAAGAATATCCAAGTAGGACCCATGTTTCCAAATTCAAAAAATATTTAAACCAGTCATTCAGGTATCCAGTCGGACTTTGTGTGAAATGTTACTCACCTAACATTCATGATTTTCTGAAAAATGGGAAAATGTGTAAAACCTTCAAATTCCTGCATATATTTGTAGGGGAATATGCCATTACCTACCATGAAATTTCCTAGGAGTAGTCTCTATTGGGCAACCCAATAGAGGAATCTAAGCTAAGTCAAAATCACATATATTGCCGGAACAAGCATGCAGTCTGCAGATTCCCACTTTGCACCATAAAGTAGAGAAGTATAAAAAAAATAAACTCCCACCTATCTATACAACCTTCCCTGTGCTGTGCTAAATTGCTTCAGTCGAGTCTGACTCTCTGCCATTCAATGGGCTGTAACCCACCAGGATCCTCAGTACATGGGATTCTCCAGGCAATAACACTGGAGTGGGTTGCCATGCCCTCCTTGAGAGGATCTTCCAGGCACAGGAATCGAACAGGAGTCTTTTGTGTCTCTTACATTGCAAGCGGATTCTTTACCACTGAGCCACTGCGGAAGACCATATTCACCTGAAACCCTTCCAACTTAACACTCTCCTCCAAGTTAAGTCATCTTCATATAAAGAACTCTGTTAAAACGGTAATATCTAATTCAGAGGGATAACACATTATTAAGTCTGCCATCAACCTACCTTCTATGATTAGGTTTAGACTCATTCCCAGGCCTACTGTCTTCAGAGTCTCATGTAGTAAGACTGAAACTTAGCCGAGGAATCTGTATATTGTAACAAGCATCCCTATTGAGTCTACTATGGTTGGTCTGGGAAATATTTTTAAAAATGCTGCCTAAGAAATCTGAACAAAGTTAATAAACAGCTGGGAAAAACTTCAAATAGTTAAAGTGATTATGAGATAAGCAGCAGGATCTTTGAGAGCAAATCATCTATTTTGTAGTTTTTACCTCAATTGACCTCTGATGGTGTCCTTTTTACTCTGTGTGACCATCCTTCATGGTATCTAAGCTCTGTAAGAACATGTATATAAGTAAAAAAAAATAAATAAACTGCTACAAAGTATAACCTATTAACAAAGCAGTTTGTAAAAA
>SJYC01013192.1:0-22099 GCA_006408675.1 Madoqua kirkii | reverse complement strand
CAGTTCTTCCTAAATGCATGTGGTAAGTGGAGTGGCACCATGTGTTAGCCTTTATCCAAAGGAAAACATCCATGGGTGGAAAAATTGGCAAGAAGTTTGAAAAGAGAATGGTTTTCTATTTACAACTTTTCTGAAGTAAATGCTCTAAAAAGAGAAGGTCTCATGACTTTTTTGGGGCACCAAAAGAATTATTTTTTATTTTTTAATTTATATTTTTCCTTCCAGTACCCTCCCTTTGTTGCTACAAAATAGTAACACTACAGTTTTAACTTTTATTTCCACTGCCATTTCTACCTTTCACTGGGCAAATTACAGCCATCTAAATAACCAATAAATCGATGGTAAATTACCAAAGCAATGAAAATATAAAAATAAAGTACGATGGATTGAAAAATTCAGTACATTATTTGCCTAGAGGGGAAAACTTTTAAATATGTAACACTAAAGGAGGATGGTTAAAGCAAATTCTTGGTTAGCAACATACAAAAGTTCTCCATCATACATTAATTTCAAAAACTCTTCTGATGCTTTATTGCTCGCTCAAGCTTCCAAATGATGAACTAGTTGAGTATTATTTAGTAGTGCCTTGTAAAACAGTACCCATTCTAAGCCTAAACTTAACTTCAGAGTCTGATAATCTAAAGTTTTAATTAGGAGTTTCTCTTGCAAGGGCCAATAAATTTCTGAGTTTCCCTTAATAACATAAGCAAAATAATATTTATATGATCACTTAGAGCTCTTAAATAAGTGCTCCATCTCACCACATAGTTCTTCCCAGATGTAAAATACAAAGATATTTGGTCATTATCTAGTAACAAGATTTTATTACAAAGCACCTATTGAAAGGTAAAGTTTGAATTTCCAGTGTTTAATAGGTTGTTGCTGTTCAGGTGCTAAGTCGTGTCCAATTATTTTTGACCCCATGGACTGGATGCAGCACACCAGGCTTCCCTGTCTTTCACTATCTCCCAGAGTTTGCTCAAACTCATGACCATTGAGTTGGTGATGCCATGCAACCATCTTATCCTATGTCACTCTCTTCTTATTTTGCCTTCAATCTTTCCCAGCATCAGGTTCTTTCCCAATGAGTTGGCTCTTCCCATTCGGTGGCCGAAGTATTGGAGCTTCAGCTTCAGTATCAGTCCTTCCAGTGAATATTCAGGATTGATTTCCTTTAGGATTGACTGGTTTGATCTCCTTGGAGTCCAAGGGACTCTCAAGAGTCTTTTCCAACACAACAGTTCAAAAGCATCAATTCTTCAGTGCTCAGCCTTCTTTATGGTCCACCTCTCACATCCATATATTCAGTTCAGTTCAGTCGCTCAGTCGTGTCTGACTCTTTGCACCTCATGAATTGCAGCACACCAGGCCTCCCTGTCCATCACTAACTCCTAAAGCTTACTCAAATTCATGTCCATCGAGTCAGTGATGCCATCCAGCCATCTCATCCTCTGTCGTCCCCTTCTCTTCCTGCCCTCAATCCCTCCCAGCATCAGAGTCTTTTCCAGTGAGTCAACACTTCGCATCAGGTGGCCAAAGTATTGGAGTTTTAGCTTTAGCATCAGTCCTTCCAAAGAACATCCAGGACTGATCTCCTTTAGAATGGACTGCTTGGATCTCCTTGCAGTCCAAAGGACTCTTAGGAGTCTTATCCAATACCACAGTTCAAAAGCATAAATTCTTCTGCATTCAGCTTTCTTTATAGTGCAACTCTCACATCCATACATGACTACTGGAAAAACCATAGCCTTGACTAGACGGACCTTTGTTGACAAAGTGATGTTTCTGCTTTTTAGTACACTGACTTTCCTTCAAAGGAGCAAGTTATTTTAATTTCATGGCTGCAGTCAAAATCTGCAGTGATTTTGGAGCCCACAAAAATAAAGTCTGTCACTGTTTCCATTGTTTCCCCAACTATTTGCCATGAAGTGATGGGACCAGATGTCATGATCTTAGTTTTCTGAATGCTGAAGGGTTTTTTTTTCCTTTCTTTAAAAAAAATTATTTATTTATTTATTGGAGGCTAATTACTTTACGACATTGTATTGGTTTTGCCATACATTGACATGAATCTGCCACAGGTGTACATGTATTCCCCATCCTGAATTCCCTTCCCTGAGTTTTAAGCCAGCTTTTCCCACTCCCCTCTTCACCTTCATGAATAGGCTCTTTGGTTTTCTTTGCTTTTTGCTATTAGATTGTTGTCATCTACATGTCTGAGGTTGCTGATATTTCTCTCAGCAAGCTTGATTCCAGCTTATTATTCATCCAGCACAACATTTTGCATGATGTACTCTGTGCATAAGTTAAATAAGCAGTGTTACAATATAGAGCCTTGATATACTCCTTTCCCAGTTTTGAACCAGTCTGTCGGGTTCTAACTGTTGCTTCTTGATCCACTACAGAAAGTAGGTAAAGTGGTCTGGTATTTCCATGTCTTTAAGAATTTTCCACAGTTTGTTGTGATCTGCACAGTCAAAGGCTTTAGCATAGTCAATGAAGCAGAAGTAGGTATGTTTCTAGAATTTCCTTGCTTTCTCTATGACCCAACAGATGTTGGCAATTTGATCTCTGGTCCCTCTGCCTTTTCTAAATCTAGCTTCTACATCTGGAAGTTCTTGGTTCATGTATTGCTGAAGTTTCACTGAAGGGATTTTGCACATTACTAGCATGTTAAATGAATGCAATTGTAAGGTAGTTTGAACATTGTTTAGCACTACCTTTCTTTGGGATTGGAATGAAAACTGGCTTTTTCCAGTCCTGTGGCCATGATGTGTTTTCCAAATTAGCTGCATATTGAGTGCAGCAGTCTAACACCATCATCTTTTGGGATTTTAAAATAGCTCAGCTGGAATTTCATCACCTCCACTTGCTTTGTTCCTAGTACTGCTTCCTAATGCCCACATGACCTCTCTCTCCAGGATGTTTGACTTTAGGTGAATGACCACATCATCGTGGTTATCCAGGTCATTAAGATCTTTTTAGTACAGTTCTGTGTATTCCTGCCACCTCTTCTTAATCTCTTCTGCTTCTATTAGATCCTTACACTTTCTGTCCTTTCTTGTGCTCATCTTTCCATGAAATGTTCCCTTGGGATATCCAATTTTCTTGAAGAGATTTCTATAAGTCTTTTCCATTCTACTGTTTTCCTTTTTTTTTTTTTTTTTTGCATTATTCACTTAGGAAGGCTTTCTTGTTTCTCTCTGCTATTCTCTGGGACTCTGCATTCAGTTGGGTATATCTTTCCCTTTTTCCTTTTCCTTTTGCTTTCCTTCTTTTCTCAGCTATTTTTAAAGCCCCCTCAGACAACCATTTTGCCTCCATGCATTTTCTTTTCTTGGGGGTGGTTTTGGTCACTGCCTCTTGTATAATGTTACAAACCTCGGTCCATAGTTCTTTAGGCACTCTGTCTACCAGATCTAATCCCTTGAATCTATTGGTCACCTCCACTGTATAACTGACTTCCCTCATGATTCAGCCCATAAGGAGTCTGCCTGCAACGCAGGAGGCCTGGGTTTGATACCTGGGTTGGGAAGATCACCTGGAGAAGGAAATGGCAACCCATTCCAATATTCTTGCTTGGAAAATTTCATGGTCAGAGGAGCCTGGCAAGCTACAGTTCATGGGGTCACAAAGAGTCAGAGATGACTGAGCAACTTCACTTCACTGTATAATTACAAGGGATATGATTTAAGTCATACTTGAATGGCTTAGTAGTTTCCTCTACTTTCTTCAATTTAAGCCCTGAATTTTGCAATAAGGAGCTCATGATCTGAGCCACAGTCAGCTCCAGGTCTTGTTTTTGCTGACTGTGTAGAGCTTCTCCATCTTTGGCTGCAAAGAATATAATCAGTCTAATTTGGGTACTGACCATCTGATGATGTCTGTGTGTAGTCATCTCTTGTGTTGTTGGATGAGGGTGTTTGCTATGACCAGTGTGTACTCTTGATAAAACTCTGTTAGGCTTGTCCTGCTTCATTTTGTACTCCATGCCCAACTTGCCTGTTACTTTAGGTATCTCTTGACTTCCTATTTCTGCATCCCAGCCCCATATGATTAAAAGGACATCTTTTTTTTGGTGTTAGTTCTAGAAGGTATTGTCTGTCTTCATAGAACTTTTTGACTTAGTTGTTGGGGCACAGCCTTGGATTACTGTGATGTTGAATGGTCGGCCTTAGAAATGAACCAAGATCATTCTTTTGTCTTGGAGATTATACCCAAGTGTTGAATTTCAGACTCTTTTGTTGACTATGAGGGCTATTACATTTCTTCTAAGGGATTCTTGCCCACAATAGTAGATATAATGGTCATCTGAATTAAATTCACTCATTCTCATTCATTTTAGTTCACTGATTTCTAAAATATCGATGTTCACTCTTGCCACCTCCTGCTTGACCAAGTCTAGTTTATCTTGATTCATGAACCTAATACTTTATGTTCTTATACAGTACTGTTCTTTACTCCATTGGACTTTACTTTCACCATCAAACACATCCACAGTGGAGCACTGTTTCAGCCTTGCCCTATTCTCATCATTCTTTCTGGAGCTATTTCTCTATTCTTCCCCAGTAACATATTGGACACCTACAAACCAGGGGGCTCATCTTCTGATGTCATATCTTTTTGCCTTTTCATATTATTGAAAAATACCAATAACCTCAGATATGCAGATGACTGGAGAAGGCAATGGCACCCCACTCCTGTACTCTTGCCTGGAAAATCCCATGGGCGGAGGAGCCCAGCAGGCTGCAGTCCATGGGGTTGCAAAGAGTCAGACACGACTGAGCTACTTCACTTTCACTTTTCACTTTCATGCACTGGAGAAGGAAATGACAACCCACTCTAGTGTTCTTGCCTAGAGAATCCCAGGGATGGGGGAGCCTGGTGGGCTGCCATCTATGGGGTCACACAGAGTCGGCCACGACTGAAGTGACTTAGCAGCATGCAGATGACACCACCTTTATGGCATTAAGCAAAGAAGAACTAAAGAGCCTCTTGATGAAAGTGAAAGAGGAGAATGAAAAGTTGGCTTAAAGCTCAACATTCAGAAAATGAAGATCATGGCATCTGGTCCCATCACTTCATGGTAAATAGAGGGAGAAACAGTGGAAACAGTGACAGACTTTATTTTGAGGGGGGCTCCAAAATCACTGCAGATGGCGATTGCAGCCATGAAATTAAAAGATGCTTGACCAACCTAGACAGCATATTAAAAAGCAGAGACATTAATTTGCCAACAAAGGTCTGTCTAGTCAAAGCTATGGTTTTTCCAGTAGTCATGTATGGATGTGAAAGATGGACTATAAGGAAAGCTGAGCACCGAAGAACTGATGCTTTTGAATTATGGTGCTGGAGAAGACTCTCGAGAGTCCCTTGGACTGCAAGGAGATCCAACCAGTTCATCCTAAAGGAAATTCGTCCTGAATATTCATTGGAAGGACTGATACTGAAGCTGAAACTCCAATAGTTTGGCCACCTGATATGAAGAACTGATTCATTTGAGAAGACCCTAATGCTGGGAAAGAATGAAGGTGAGAGGAGAAGGGGATGACAGAGGATGAGATGGTTGGATGGCATCACTGACTCGATGGACATGAGTTTGAGTAAGCTCTGGAAGTTGGTGATGGACAGGGACGCCTGGCGTACCACAGCCCATGGGGTCGCAAAGAGTCAGACATGACTGAATGACTGAACTGACTGACTGTTCATGGGGTTCTTGAGGCAAGAATACTGAAATGGTTTGCCAATTTCTTCTCCAGTGGACCATGTTTTGTCAGAACTCTCTACCATGACCTGTCCTTCTTGTGTGGCCCTGCACCGCATGACTGATAACGCCATTGAGTTACAGAAGGCTGTGATCCATGTGATCATATTGGTTAGCTTTCTGTGATTGTGGTTTTCTTTTTGAGGCAGTCCTTTCTTTTTCTGTCTGCCTTCCAATGGATGAGGATAAGAGGCTGGTGCAAGCTTTCTGATGGGATAGACTGGCTGTGGGGAAACCTGGATCTTACTCTGGTGGGCAGCACAATGCTCAGTAAATCTTTAACCAATTGTCTGCTAATGGTTGGGGCTGTGCTCCCTCACTGTTAGCTGTTTGGCCTGAGGATTTCTAGTCCTTGAGTCTATAGGCTCTATGGTAGGACTAGAGGCAACCTCCAAAAGGACTTATGCCAACAAGTACCTCCCAGGACTGTTGCTGCCAGTGCCCCTGTTCCTGCTGCAGGCCACTGCTGACCCACACCTCTGGCTCAGTGTCTTGTGGGGCTACTGCTCCTTTTGCCTGTATTCTGGTGTGCACAAGGTTTTTTTTGTGTGTGCCCTCCAGGAATCTCGCTTCCCCCAGTTCTGTGGAAGCTCTGTAATCAAACCCCACTTTCCTTCAAAGTGAGATTCCCTGGGGCCTCTCAGTCCTTTTGCTGTATCCCCAGGTTGGGAAGTCTGAGGTGTGGCTTAGAATGTTTGCAACAGCATGAAAACTTTTTTGGTATTATTGTCCTCCAATTTGTGGGTCACCCACCCAGCAGGTATGTGGTTTGATTTTCATGTGATTGCTCCCCTCCTACCATCTTGCTGTGGCTTCCTTTATCCTTGGACATGAGTATCTTTCTTCTGTGGGTTCCAACATCCTCCTGTTAATGATTGTTCAGCAGGTAGATGAGATTTTTGGTGTTCTCGCAGAAGTTGAGCAAACGTCCTTATACTCTACCATCTGAATGTACATGGCTCTAATTGTTTTAAGCCTTGAGGACACACCCCAGCTCTTCTTAGCATCCATCCAAATCAGTAGTTATATTATTATAGCAGTCAATTAAACATCCACAAACAATGACCTTTTTTTTATCTCCATATATTGGGATGGAGAGGACCTGAATCCCAAATTAAATAAAGTGACAATAGACCTGTCCTCTGAAGTCTCTATCAGCAAGTAACAGATTTATCTACTAACTTGATGCTTTGCTTTTTTACACTATCCTTCTGTTTCTTTCAGGATAGTCATAGTCCCCATACTTAATTGTCATCTTGAATATGAACATTTTCGTAATTTTGAACATGTGATTATATCTTGGAGTGAGCGCCTTGAGAGCTTTGTGCGGTTGTTGTTGTTCCAGGATGAAACAGTCCAAGTGGTATGTTTACAAATTTTAATAACTAACTTGTCTATTTTCCAGTAAAACATGCCTCTTAAAGAACTTGAAATAGCCACTACTGTGAACAGGACAGCAAGGTGGTCTGTGAGAATAGTAAGTTTGCTAGGATGTCTCCTTTCAGTTGCATTAAGAATCAATTTATTCTAGAAAATGTAAGTTTCATGTCCTCTAGAGAATCACAGTCCTAATCCTTCTGTAGTGCTGGCTTCACATGGAAGGATGAATCCATTTGAGTTTATCCTTTTTAGATTCCACATATAAGTGATATCATCCAGTATTTGCCTTTCTCTGAGTTATTTCACTTAGCATAGTGTCTCCAAGGTCCACCCAAATTATTGCAAATGATACCATTTCTTTCTTTCTCATGGAAGAATAGTATTCCATTGTATATATATACTACATCTTCTTTATCCATTCATCTTCGATGGACACTTGGGTTGTTTCTATATCTTGGCAACTGTGAATAAAAAAGAGGTGCAGACATCTTTTTTTATATTCTGTTTCCATTTCTTTTTGATATCCAGAAGTAGGACTGCTGTATGATTTGCTACATGTATTTTATTAGAAAGAAACCAAATAGCCAAGAAATCTTGAGAATGAAGAACAAAGCTGGAGGCATGATATTTCTGAATAACGAACTATAATACACAGCTGTAGTAATCAAAATAGTATGGTATTGGTATAAAAACAGACACATAGACTAATGAAATGGAATCAGTAGCCCAGAAATAAGCCCCCTCATATATGATCAACTCATATTTGACACCTCTTCATGGATCACTGCCTTGTCATGGTGACGAGGCTTACATAATTCAATGAAGCAATGCATATAGGGCCACTCAAGACAGACGGGTCAGGGTGGAGAGTTCTGACAAAAAATGGTCCACTGGAGGAGGGCATGGAAAAACGCTCCAGTATTCTTGTCATGAGAACCCCATAAACAGTATGAAAAGGGAAAAAAATATGACACCAGAAGATGAGCGCCCCAGGTTTCAAGATGTCCAATATGCTACTGGAGGAGAGTGGAGAGATATTATTAATAGCTCCAGAAATAACAAAGTAGATAGGCCAAAGCAGAAATGATACTCAGTTGTGGATATGTCTGTGATGAAAGTAAAGTCCAATGCTGTAAAGAACAATATTGCATATGAACCTGGAGTGTTAGGTCCATGAGTCAAGGTAAATTAGACATGGTAAAACAGGAGATTGCAAGATGAACATTGATATCTTTAGGAATCAGTGAACAAAACTGGACAGGAAAGACTGAATTTAATTCATATGACCTTTATATCTACTACTGTGGGCAAGAATCCTTTGACCTTTATATCTACTACTGTGGGCAAGAATCCTTTAGAAGAAATGGAGTAGCCCTCCCAGTCAACAAAAGAGTCTGAAATGCAGTATTTGAGTGCAGTCTCAAAAATGACAGAATGATCTCAGTTAGTTTCCAAGGAAAATCATTCAACATCACAGTAATCCAAGTCTATGCCCCAACCACTGATGCTGAAGAAGCTGAAGTCTACCAGTTCTATGATGACCCATAAGACTTTCTAGAACTAACATCAAGAAAAGATATCCTTTTCATCATAGGAGTGGGCTTCCTTGGTGGCTCAGAGGTTAAAGCATCTGCCTCCAATGCGAGAGGCCCAGGTTCGATCCCTGGGTCAATCCCCTGGAGAAGGAAATGGCAATTCACTCCAGTATTCTTGCCTGGAGAATCCCATGGACAGAGAAGCCTGTTAGGCTACAGTCCACGGGGTCGCAAAGATTCGGACACCACTGAGTGACTTCACTTTCACTTTCATTGGATCATACAGAAAGCAAGGGGATTACAGGAAAACATCTATTTCTGCTTCACTGACCATGCTAAAGCCTTTGACTGTGTGGATCACAACAAACTGTGGAAAATTCTTAAAGAGATGGGAATACCAGACCACCTTACCTGCCACCTGAGAAATCTGTATGCAGGTCAAGAAGCAACAGTTAGAAATTTACATGGAAAAACAGACTGGTTCAAAATTGGGAAAGGAGTACCTCAAGGCTGTATATTGTCACCTTGCTTGTTTAATGTATATTCAGAGTATATCATCGGAGAAGGCGATAGCAACCGACTCTAGTACTTTTGCTTGGAAAATCCCATGGACGGAGGTATCTGGTAGGCTGCAGTCCAAGGGGTTGCTAAAAGTTGGACACGACTGAGCGACTTCACTTTCACTTTTCCCTTTCATGCATTGGAGAAGGAAATGGCAACCCACTCCAGTGTTCTTGCCTGGAGAATCCCAGGGAGGGAGGAGCCTCATGGGCTGCCGTTTATAGTGTCACACAAGGTCAGACACAACTGAAGCGACTTAGCAGCAGCAGCAGAGTACATTATGCAAAATGTCAGGCTTCATGAAGCACACGATGGAATCAAGATTGCTGAGAGAAATATCAACAGTCTCAGATATTCAGATGATATCACTCTAAAGGCAAAAAGTGAAGAGCAACTGAAAAGGTTCCTGATGAAAGTGAAGAGGAGAGCAAAAAGGCTGGCTTAAAACTCAACATTCAAAAAACCAAGATTATGGCATCTGGTCCCATCACTTCATGACAAACATAAGGGAGGAAAGTGGGAACAGTAACAGATTCTATTTTCTTGGTCTCCAAAATCACTGGGGACAGTGACTGCAGCCATGAAATTAAAAGATCCTTGCTCCTTGGAAGAAAGGCAACAATAAACCTAGACAGCTCATAAAAAAGGAAAGACTTCACTTTGCCATCAAGGTCTATATAGTTAAAGCTTTGGTTTTTCCTGCAGTATGTATGGATATGAGACTTGGATCATAAAGAAGGCTGAGCACTGAAGAATTGATCCTTTTGAACTATGGTGTTGGAGAAAACTCTTGAGAGTCCCTTGGACTGCAAGGAGATCAAACCAGTCAATCCTAAAGGAAATTAGTCTTGAATATTAATTGGAAAGACTGGTGCTAAAGCTGAAGCTCCAATACTTTGGTCACCTGATGTGAAGAGCTGACTCACTGGTAAAGACCCTGAGGTTGGGAAACACTGAGGGTAGGAGAAGGGGGGCAACAGAGGATGAGATGGTTGGATGGCATCACTGACTCAGTGGACATGAGTTTGAGCAAAGCCTGGGAGATAGTGAAGGACAGGAAGCCTGGCGTGTTGCAGTCCATGGGGTTGCAAAGAGTTGGACATGACTTAGCAACTGAGCAACTACAACAACATATGACAAGATGCCAACAATAACATGTGACCCAATGGGAGAAAGCAATGTGTCATCAAAAAAAAAAAAAAAGCTGTTGGAAAAATTGAATAACCACATGCAGATGAATGAGGTTCATGCCCTATGTTATACTGGTGACAAAAATTAACTGAAAATAGTGTAAAAACTTAAATTTAAAACCTGAAACTGTAAAACTCCTAGAAGAAAACTAGGAAAAGCTCCTTGACATTGGTCTTGGCAGTGATTTCCTTGATATGACAGCAAAAGCACAAGCAACCAAAGCAAAAATAAGTGAGTCTGCTAGGTTTAAAGAGCAAATTTTATAGCTCTATCAGCAGAGTTCTTATGACCTTTAGAAACTTCATCCTTCTGCCCTGAGTTCTACCCTGAATTACTGCTATCTGAGTAGACAGTTGTAAAGCCTCTAACAAACTAGCTATCACTTTTCCAAAAGAAAATTTTTTTCTCAACAAAGTAAAAATTTCCCATTTCTCCAAATTTATCCTGTGGCATGGCAGAACCAACCTGGAGGAGGGCATGGCAACACTCTCCAGTATTCTGGCCTGGAAAATCCCATGGACAGAAGAGCCTGGGGGGCTACAGTCCATGGATTAAAAAAGAGTCAGACACAACTGAGCGATTGAATACACATATCACAGAACCAAATATATATCAGTAGTATATGTATCCATTTTAAGTCTAGGATCAAGAATTGCAGCTCTAGGAACTGTTAACTCGTCTGCTTCTCCAGACCTAACTCCAGACAAAACATCCAAGATTTCATATCACTGCTGCAGAGGAAGCCTTAAGTCGGCCACTTTTATCTTGAGTACATGACCCAGCAGTAAACATTATCAAATTTGCCTTTAAACAGAAATATCAAATAAATTATGCCAGATTTTTCAAAATTTAGACTCCAAAACTTAGGGTGAGAGAGAAGCGGTAGCCAATTTCAATTATTCAAAAGCTTCTTCAGACTCTAGGGATAACCCCAGAGGATCTAGAGAACAACCATGTAGTTGTTTTGCCAGAAGTTACAACTGTCCTATGAAAAACTAGAATCCCCTGTCCCCAATATCCTACTAGGTCCCAAATTATCTAAGATATTTTTCTGTGGTTGGCGATTTTATCTGCAAAATTGGCTGGCTCCTCACTCATAACACTTTGCCACCTTCCTCTGACAACAGATGCCTTGTTTTCCCTCAGTTTGCCAATATTGCACTTTGCCTAGGGAGGCCTTATGGCCCTGTGAAGAGAGGAATTTTAACAAAGTGTCCTCTCTGCATTGCTCTTTAGTTTCTGAGTGGGCCAGCAAATCATCTGCATATTGCATGATTATCCCTCTACTAGTGGCACGAATTTCTCTACATTTTCCTGTAAATGATAAGAGTAAATAGTGGGAGAGTCCTAAAACATTTGAGGAATCCTTTGCCATAAATGCTGTACTCTTTCTTAAGCAAACACACATAAGAATATAGATCGGTATGCTAGAGGCACAGAGGAGAAACAAAACCAGAATACAGATCAACTACAAAGAAAAAACACTGCAGATGCAGGTATGAAAGTTATGAGTGAGAACAGTTGGAAGCTTAGGGACTACAGGAATTAATGGACAACAAGTTTACTTACTTCTCTAAGATCTTGTACAAAATGATATAGTAGTCAAACATCTTCCTAAAATTTCTCTTCCTTCTTCACTATAAATATGGGAATATTACAGGGCAAGTATCATGTTCATTTTTTTTTACTGTCTCCCCTTTTCTCTAATTCTTTTATAACAAGTTTTATTCCTTCTAACTGACCTCTCAACAAGGGATATTGTTTTACACATGGCCATGACATCCCTTCCATGAGCTATTTTTATTGGTTTCATATGTCTCCATATCTATAACGATACTGGTTCCATTCCCAGTATCATTATTCCCTAGGGTCCAAAGTGATGCATAGTTCATTTCAGCTTAGGGTGCTTTTCCAGCATGATATGACACTGCCACTTTCTGCCATACCCCATTTCATTCATAACACACAGTGAACCCAGTCAGGTTCTTTTCTCCCCATTGCATGCTCCACAGATAGTCTGTCCAGTGTATAGAATGTGGTAACCTTTAATTTCCAAGGCATGCCTCTCCTCAGTGGGTTTACAGGAGGATCAAGAGAAATTAAGAAAGGATTTTCTCTAGTCATAGGACTATTTGTATGGGAATCATGGATGAAAAGAGACAAGAAGGCTGACCCAAAATATCATAAACCTGTATTGATCTATCATCAAATGAAAAAACAAACAAACAAACAAAAATCCTGAAGAAATTTCAGAATAAGCAGCCCCAGTACCACCAATTCCCTCTGTCCATTTTTAGCCATTTTGCTAATTATCTCTCAGTCTTCCTCGGCTTTCCTGATGCCCTGATTCTGGCAACTTTGGCATTTGGAATTTCTCTACAGTTCCTCTTCCCATGTCCTGGCTTCTTGTAAGAATGACACACAACTTCTCTTCTTCACTCCTTTCACAAGTTGGTCAGATTAAGGCTTAGTCCTCTACTAAATATTTTTAACTGAGCAGCTAAGACAATGATTTTTGATTTCTTCTTTCCTTCATTTTTTTTTTGATAGTCAGAAAATGAAGTGGCTGCTGCCAAGATTTCAGTAACAATCTGTCCTTACCATCCTTTCCCCTTCAGCCCAGACAAGGGTGCTGAAGGTCAGACAGTGATTCTGATCTGCCTTTGGGCCTGAGCCAATAGATTTTGAGACTGCCTCTGTAAACAGCCAATTGAAATCAGTTGTTGGGGGGACTCACCAGTTTTCTGGTTACACCTCTGCAATGTCTCTCAGCTCACCTTTAGCAGAAAGGCTTCAAGCATGGCTATTAGTAACCCTTCCTGCAGGTCTTTAATGTCCTTGATTCTTCCATACTTGTGTGAGGGGGAGTGGAGGAGGGCAGAGGTTTCCTTTGGCCACCATACACCTTGATGCATGAATTTTCTGCACCTTGACATGCTTGTTCCACCAAACACACCAAGACAGCTGGTTGAAAAATTCCACACACCAATCAGTGCACATCCCCACATGGAGGGCTGTCAACTGAAAACACACTGCAAAGTATTTCTAAGATACAGTGAAAGAAGATCTTTAAATGAGTCACATCAGCTTGTTAGAAAGGCAAGCGGATGCCCTCGGAGGCTTAGGTGGCTCCTCAGCACTTGGCATTGCTGGTGATCCAATAGGAAGAGGTGGTTGTTCTCATACTGAAACAAAAAAAAATGTAAATTACGTGGTCTTCTGGTTAATCTTCCAATGGTGACATTTATTAGTGTAACGCAACACCTCTTTTTTTTGTTTGCTTTGCTTCAAGTGCCTAGTGGAATTACTTTTCATCCTGTTGCCTTCAGATGGGGACACAATCTTTTGTCCACATTTTCAATTATTACATGATCCTGTTGCTTTAATATTTCTGTTCTACCAACCTGGTGGGGAGGATACTGTAATCTTATAGGTGAAATTAGGCTAGGACATGAAGTGGACTCAGGCTAGGGCGTGAAGTACACACACCTGTGTCCTCCAAAGGGCAGGTAATAATAATTTCTTAGCAGTTAACAAAGTTATGCCTTACCCCCTCTGTGCAAGGGAATCACTAATGAAAGGAACTGCGCATCTGAAAGGTCACTGCCTCCTCTTCTCCAGAAACTGATTTGAAAATGATAAGGAGAAGCAGGGAAACAGAGAAAGCTAGGACGTCAGGGAAGAGCTGGGACTGCCTCTAAGTCAGTAACATCTTGGTTCTCCTCAGTGTGTCTATAATCAGAACCATAGCACCTGGCCACTATGTCTATACCACTATCATCTAGGTTATGCTTCCTTAAAGTCCAGTGATTGACAGCTCAGTGGGGAGACTGCTGCAAAGGTAGATGGAATGAACAGATCATTGGTCCAGGAAGCGTTCTCCCAAAGCACTGCTAAATTCCCATGCACTTTTCTTTGAAAGTTAAAGCCCAAGATGGTACCCAGACCAACTATGCAGGGAACGAGGGGACTGAAGGTGCTGCAATTTTCTCTTCCTCTTCAGCTCACATCAACCGCAGACCTTCTGTTACTCAGTTGACTAATGTACTAATTTCTTTTCAGCCTTTTCCTTCCAGATGCCCTACCTGAACCATGCTGGTATCTCCCTAGTTAATGGAAAACACACATTCTTTTTGCATATCTCAAATGGATGTAATTTTGAAAATTACCATAATATATGTAAAAGGTTCTTAGTCCACCAAAGAACTGAATTTTGCATCTAGTGTGAAGGAGTGTTTGAGTTGCATTCTTTTTGTTATATTAAGATTTATTTATTTGGCTGTGTCGGGTCTGACGTGCAGCATGCAAGGTCTTCCATCTTTGTTGAGGCATGAAAGATTTCTAGGTGCAGCACATGAACTCTCAGGTGCAATATGTGGGATCTAGTTCCCCAAGCAGGGATCGAACCTGGGCCCCCTGTATCGGAGCACAGAGTTGCAGCCAATGGACCACTAGGGAAGCTCCCGCTGCTGCTGCTGCTGCTAAGTCGCTTCAGTCGTGTCTGACTCTGTGCGACCCCATAGACGGCAGCCCACCAGGTTCCTCCAGCCATGGGATTTTCCAGGCAAGAACACTGGAGTGGGGTGCCACTGCCTTCTCCAAGGGAAGCTCCTGCATTATTTTTCAATTAGGATATAAAGTTGTTCCATTATCACACCTTAGTAAAAAGGCTGTTCTTGCTCCACTTCTCTGCAATGGCAGTTTTAATGATTAGAGGTTCACATGCGAGTGGATTTTTTATGACATTCCATTCAGTTCTATTGGTCTGTTTGCTTATATTGACATATACAACACAAATTTTTAATTACTGCAGTGTTTTTTCCTCTGGAACTCTGCCTTCATTTGGATATATCTTTCCCTTTCTCTTTTGTCTTTTGCTTCTCTTCTTTCCTCAGATATTTGTAAGGCCTCCTCAGGCAACCACTTTGCCTTTTTGCATTGCTTTTACCTTGGGATGATTTTGGTTACTGACTGCTGCACAATGTTATGAACCTCCGTCCATAGTTTTTCAGGCACTCTATCAGATCTAAATCTTTGAATCTGTTTGTCACCTCCATTGTATAATCATAAGAGATTTCATTTAGGTCATACCTGAATGGCATAGTTATTTTCCATACTTTCTTTCATTAAACCTCAATTTTGGGATAAGGGGCTCATGATCTGAGCCATATTCACCTCCAGGACTTGTTTTTACTGATTATATAGAGCTTCTCCATCTTTGGCTTCAAAGAACATAAACAATCTGATTTTGATATTAACCATCTGGTGAGGTCCATGTGTATAGTCGTCTATTGCATTGTTGGAAAACAGCATTGGCTATGACCAATGCATTCTATTGGCAAACTGTGTTAGCCTTTACTCTGCTTCATTTTGTAATCTGAGGCCAAACTTGCTTATTACTCCAGCTATCTCTTGATTTTCTACTTTTGCATTCCAGTCCCCTATGATGAAAAGGGCATCTTTTTTAGCTGTTAGTTCTAGAAGGTCTTATAAATCTTCATAGAACCTTCAGCTTTAGCTTCTTTGGCATTAGTTGTTGGGGCATAAACTTAGATTACTGTGATGTTGAACAGTTTGCCTTGGAGATGAACCAAGATCATTCTGTTGTTTTTGAGACTGCACCCAAGGACTGCATTTCAGACTCTTTGGGGGGCTATTCCATTTCTTTTAAGGTATTCTTGCCCACAATAGTAGATATAAGTCATCTGAATTAAATTTGCCAATTCTTGTACATTTTAGTTCACTGATTCCTAAAGATGTCGATGTTCATTCTTGCCATCTCTGGCTTGACCACATTAATTTACCTTGATTCATGGACCTAACATTCAAGGACCCTATGCAATATTGCTCTTTACAGCATCAGATTTCACTTTTACACTAGACAGGAAAAGATATACCCAACTGAATGCAGAGTTCCAGAGAATAGCAAGGAGAGATAAGAAGGGTTTCTTAAATTAACAATGGAAAGAAATAGAGGAAAACAATCAAATGGGGAAAACTGGAGATCTCTTCCAGAAAACTGGAGATATCAAGGGAACATTTCATGCAACAATTGGCAAAATAAAGGACAGAAAATGTGAAGACCTAACAGAAGCAGAAGATATTAAGAAGAGGTGGCAAGAATACACAGAAGAACTATGTATGAAAGGTCTTAATGACTCAGATATCCACAATATTCTGTCCCTCACCTAGACCTGGATATCCTGGAGTGTGAAGTCAAACGGGCCTTAGGAAGAATTGTTACCAACAAAGCTAGTGGAGGTGATGGAATTCCAGCTGAGCTGTTTCAAATCCTAAAATACGATGTTGTTAAAATGCTGCACTCGATACATAAGCAAATTTGTAAAACTCACCAGTGGCCACAGGACTGGAAAAGGTTCTTTTACATTCCAATCCCAAAGAAAGGCAATGTCAAAGAATGTTCAAACTAAGGCATAATTGCACTCATTTCACATGCTAGCAAGGTAATGCTCAAAATCCTTTAAGCTAGGCTTCAGAAGTATGCGAACTGAGAACTTCCAGATGTATGAGCTGGATTTAGAAAAGGAGAGGAACCAGATATCAAATTGAATCATGGAAAAAGCAAGAGAATTCTAGAAAAACATCTATTTCTGATTCACTGACTATGTGAAAGCCTTTGTGTGGATAACAGCAAACTGTGGAAAGTTCTTAAGGAAATGGGAATACCAGACCACTTTACCTGCCTCCTGAGAAACCAGTATGTGAGTCAAAAAGCAACAGTTAGAGCTGGACATGGAACAACAGACTGGTTCAAAATTGGGAAAGGAGTCTGTCAAGGCTAGATATTGCTACCCTGCTTATTTAACTTACATGCAGAGTATATCATGTGAAATTTTGGGCTGGATGACTCACAAACTGGAATCAAGATGGCTGGGAAAAATATCAACCTCAGGTATGTAGATGATACCACTGTAATGGCAGAAATTGAAGAGGAACCAAAAAGCCTCTTGCTGAAAGAGGAGAGTGAAAAACCTGGCTTAAAACTAAACATTCAATAAACTAAAGTCATGGCATCTTGTCCCATCACTTCATGGCAAATAGAAGGGGAAAAAGCATCAAGAATGACAGATTTTATTTTCTTGAGCTCCAAAATCACTGCAACAGTGACTGCAGCTATGAAATTAAAAGACACTTGCTCCTTTGAAGGAAAGCTATGACAAATGCAGATAGCATATTGCAAATCAAAGACATTAAGAGTCAGATATGACTGAGCACCCTTTCATTTTTTCACTTTGTCGACAAAAGTGCACATACTCAAAGCTATGGTTTTTCCAGTAGTCACGTATGGATGTGAAAGATGGACTATAAAGCTGAGCACCAAAGAACTGATGCTTTTGAAATATGGTGCTGGAGAAGACTCTTGAGAGTCCCTTGAACTGCAAGGAGATCCAACCAGTCAGTCTTTAAGGAAATCAACCTTGAATATTCATTGGAAGGACTGATGCTGAAGCTGAAGCTCCAATACTTTGATCACCTGATATGAAGAGCTGACTGACTGGAAAAGACCGTGATGCTGGGAAACACTGAAGGCAAAAGAAGGTGGTATCAGGGTATGAGATATTTGGATGGCATCACCGACTCAAGGGACATGAATTTGAGCAAACTCTGGGAGACAGAGAACAGAGTAGCCTGGAATGCTGCAGTCCATAGGGTTTCAAAGAGTTGGACATGAGTTAGGGACTGAACGACATCAAAAATTCTAATGTAGATCTAAGGGAGAGAAGTAATTATGAAATTGTATCCACAATAAGCAAGATTGCCATGGTTGGATAAAGCAGAATCTGAAACCTGAGCAGGGCCTTCCTCCTCAGAGTTCAGTTGAGAGACTATAACCATGCATTTTCTTTTGGTTGAGTAAGATGAGTCAGAAGAGGAGTGGTAGTGAGTTTTGGACCATCCATACCAATGAAGAGCTGACTGACTGGAAAAGACCGTGATGCTGGGAAACACTGAAGGCAAAAGAAGGTGGTATCAGGGTATGAGATATTTGGATGGCATCACCGACTCAAGGGACATGAATTTGAGCAAACTCTGGGAGACAGAGAACAGAGTAGCCTGGAATGCTGCAGTCCATAGGGTTTCAAAGAGTTGGACATGAGTTAGGGACTGAACGACATCAAAAATTCTAATGTAGATCTAAGGGAGAGAAGTAATTATGAAATTGTATCCACAATAAGCAAGATTGCCATGGTTGGATAAAGCAGAATCTGAAACCTGAGCAGGGCCTTCCTCCTCAGAGTTCAGTTGAGAGACTATAACCATGCATTTTCTTTTGGTTGAGTAAGATGAGTCAGAAGAGGAGTGGTAGTGAGTTTTGGACCATCCATACCCTGGCATTTTGGAAACTGAAACAAATGGAAATGAGCAAAAATGCTACCTCCAAACACTGGGAGGTTCTATATAGCCCGAGTTTTTTCCCACTTGTTAAGGAAGATGGCCATCCAGCAGCAGCCTGAAAATGTGAAGATAGACACTTAGTGAGCATCTCCTTGTTTTCTAGATGCTATCCACTGCCTCCCTGGATTCCTGAGTTCTTGCAGCCATAAGGCAGACGTCTGTTCAGTGGTCTGTTGCCACCAGATACTCTCTGGGGTAGACAGTTGGCCCCTGGTGTGTAAACGTTTTACAGACTGAGTGGAGAGAATCACTGCAAATAGTGCAGATTGAGAGTTTGGGATTGACATGTCCATGCATGCTCAGTCACGTCCGAACTTCATGACCCCATGGACAGCCTATAAGGCTCCTCTGTTGATGGGATTTTCAAGGCAAGAATACTGGAGAGGATTGCTATGCCCTGCTCCAGGGGACCTTCTCAGCCCAGGGACTGAACCTGCATCTTTTCCATCTCCTGCACTGCAAGAGGATTCTTATCACTGAGCCACCTGATTGACACGTACACGTTGCTATATTTAAATAGATCACCAACAAGGACCTACTGTAAAAAAAACTTTGTTTTAAATGATTGGAGTTGATATGTAATATCCAACTTTCCACGTGGCACAGTGGTAAAGTCCCGCCTGCCAATGCAGGAGACCCAAGAGACTTGGGTTCAAACCCTGGGTCACAAAGATCCCCTGGAGGAGGAAATGGCAACTCATTCCAGTATTCTTGCCTGGACAATCCCCATGGACAGGCTCCCATTGAGCCTGGTAGGCTACAGTCTATTGGGTCATAAAGAGTTGGGCATGACTTCATGACAGAACAACAAAAATAAGTGTTTTTTTTTTAAGTAATTCTTATTATCTAGTAGAGTACATCCTCATATTTCTTTATCAAGAGGAAACTGACACTTCTTGGCCATTTGAAAATTTTTATTATGCATATATATGCGGCATGGCTATTTTATTTAGTAATTTACAAGTTGTATTTTGTTTAATTTCATGGTGACATGTTTGTTACTGCAGAAGCAAAAGCATGTTTATATACTGACTTTATACTCACCAGTTTTTAAAACTAATTGTATTGACTTCATAGGTTATTCTTACTTATTGTTGTTTTTATAGATATCCTTTACTTGCTTGGTAGCGTAACTTCTTTTATCATGAATGAAAGAAAAAATAAATCTTATAAAACACTATTATGTATTAATTTAGATGTGATTTTTCTCTCATTTAGTCTATCCACGAATTTTTCATGCGAAAGCCTTCTTTTAGTCCTAAGAAAAACTTAACTCTATCACATATATGTATATATACCAACACACACATAAAAAATTTGGCAGGCTCCTCTGTCCGTAGAATTCTCCAGGCAAGAATACTGGAGTGGGTTGCCATTCCCTACTCCAGGGGAACTTTCTGACCCAGGAATTGAACCCAAGTCTCCTGCTGTAGGCATATTCTTTACTGTCTGAGCCATCAGGGAAGCCCATATTCAAAAACACTAACAGTATAAGGTAGAGATTTATCCAATATTTAAAAATTTTGAGCACTACACATAAAGCTCTATAGTACAACCTGTGAGAAACAGTCCAAGTGGTGGTTGCCATTCCCTACTCCAGGGGAACTTTCTGACCCAGGAATTGAACCCAAGTCTCCTGCTGTAGGCATATTCTTTACTGTCTGAGCCATCAGGGAAGCCCATATTCAAAAACACTAACAGTATAAGGTAGAGATTTATCCAATATTTAAAAATTTTGAGCACTACACATAAAGCTCTATAGTACAACCTGTGAGAAACAGTCCAAGTGGTACTTGGATATTATAGCCTTAAATAGATCTAGCAAAAAACATTTAAAACCTCTAAAATATTTAAAACCTTCTAATTCAAGAGCAATAGTACATTACACTCAAATAATTAGAAGGTAGGAACTGATGAAGCTAAATGCAGAAGTGATGAATTAGAAGACAGTAGAACAAACTAATGAAAGCCAGTTCTTTGAAATTATTTCTGTAACACTTTCTGTAGGTATTATCAATTACAAAAGAAAGAAGTATATAAATGCTATTAGTCAATAAAGTTCTATAAGATATACCTACAGGAGAGATTTGGGGCATCCCGGGTGGTGCAGTGGTAAAGAATCTGCCTACCAATGCAGGAGACACAAGCGACACAGATTGGATCCCTGGGTTGGGAATATTCTTTGGAGGAGGAAATGGCAATCCACTTCAATATTCTTGCCTGGTAAATCTCATGAACAGAGGAGCCTGGCAAAGAGTCGTCGTGAGGGTTGCCGAGAGCTGGGCACTACTGAGCACGCATGCACTTGCACAAGAGAGGTTTAAAGGCTATAATGTGAAGCTCGCTCAGTGGTGTCCGACTCTTTGTGACCCCGTGGACTGTAGCCTACCAGGCTCCTCTATCCATGGGATTCTCCAGGCAAGAATACTGGAGTGGCTTGCCATTTCCTTCTCCAGGAAATCTTCGCAACCCAGGGATCGAACCTGGGTCTCCTGCATTGTAGGCAGACGCTTTACCATCTGAGCCACCAGGGAAACTCTTTAGAACACTATAAATACATTTCTTGATAACAAATGCTGTATATTTAGCTAATAATCACAAAAGAATCCTAGAATTACCATTCTGCAGCCCCTAACGGATTACTGGTTGAGGGTAATGATCCTCAGTGCCTGGCAACATCACCACAAAGAAGATAACTGACAAAGTGTGTTCTTGAATGGAAATGCACAGTGTCACCTTAGGATTAGGTTATTTACTAGTAATTAAACCTTCATCTTCAAGCTTTTTCCTATTACAATTGAGGATTGTTGATGGTGAGTACCAGATATGTTGGGTTTGTTATTCTATTCTCTGTACTCCTATAAGTCTCAGAATTTTAATAATATGATTTTATTGTAAGTAGCATGTCTTTAAAATTAAAAATACAATTGAAATGAAAGGTTTTTTTTTAGCAAAATATAAGTGACTAAATAGGTCCATAAAGAAACAGAAAATTAAGAATAAAAACTAAAATTGTAGTGAAAACCACAGCATCCTCAAAATGTTTCTGGAAGCCTCTTACACCAAATAAAAGAGAAATGAACTGTTGCAAACCATACCAAAAAAATGGGAAATGATTCATCTACTCTAATGGGCTAGTGCTCCTTGATACAAAGATGAGGTAAGCCTACTCTGAAGAAAGAACACTTGAGTCAAGCTCAGTCATATAGAGATGAGTCTTAAATAACCTCACAGCACATGCAAAGTGGTG
>SJYC01013190.1:0-15897 GCA_006408675.1 Madoqua kirkii | reverse complement strand
AATATCCCCCTAATCACACTGGGGGTACTATGCTATCTTTGACAGTACTGCTATCTCTGGGAGCTGCTGTAGATGGTGACCAGAGGGAGGAGGTCCAAGTTTCAATCAGGTGTAAAGGTGTGAGGTGATGTGAGTTACCAGTGTGGGGACACACCCCAGAACCCACAGTCCATTTCCCCTCCAAGAAAGAGGGCCACACAGCCCTGGCCAACCCTGCTGTTGGCCCAGAGGCTCGGGCCTGGCTCTTAGGCCCCACGTCCATCCACTTCACATGTGGGGTCTCTGGAAGAAATGCCTGGGTCTCGGGGTGGTGGATCTGGGTTCAGGGTTAGTGAACCCGGGCTCTGTTCAGTAGAAGGAAACTTTAGAACTGAGTGGAGTAAGAAGGGAACCTCAGGGGGACTGAGGGTCTCCATGATCCAGAATGGTGGCCACTCATAACCCCCCATGCACAACGACTTGGCCAAGGAGCATCTGGGCAGTATCCGAGCAGCTCTACAGGCTGACAGTCTCCCTGACTGTGATCCAGGACGCAAGACACTTGGGAAAGAGGGGACCTAGTTCTGAAGGCTGGCAGCCCGTCAGCAGAGGGAGGATGTCAGGGCTCGGGAGGAGTCAGGTTAATGACCATCCTCTACATCACACGGCTGACTCAGGACCCTCCCCTGTAGTCAGCACTTCCTCCCAGCCAAACATGGGGACGGTTTGGTGGTCTGTCAGGGGAGGTTGCAGCTTGGATGTGAAGGGGCAGCCTCAAGACAGCAGAAGGGCAGGTTCCGGCTCCTTTCATTGGGGGACTGAACATTCCCTCCTCTCACTGTCTGAGTGACAGGGAAGGTGGCAGCGTCAACTTCAAAGTAAGAGAGGGAAGAGGGTGAGTGGGTTTGGGGGTAGAGGGGATAAGAGGGATTCTTGCCCCAGTTTTCATCATGACTCTGAAATGCGAATTTAAAGGACCTGCCTCCCCTGCCAGCCCCCACAGGCCTCCCTCTCACGCCCAGGCAGGGCTGTCTGTCTGGCTGTGCCCCAGCGATCACTCTCACTTCCTACTCAGCAGTCTCAAGGGAGGGGCTCACCAGAACACGAGACTTGTGGGTCCTAGAGCACTGGCCTCAAGGACCCTTCAGAGGCGTCTATGGTTTAAGCCAGGGAGGAGTCTCTTCACTGCAGTTGCTCACAACATCTGCTTGTCCCTCCACTAGGTGCCCTCCTTGCCTGCCACCCTACCCGCTTGCGCCTGTGATCCATAACCAGTGTCACCATGCCTCGGAGGCACAAGAACAAGTCCCATGCCCGTGTGAAATGCCACCAGGTCCAGGGGAACACAGTATCCCCAGGAGGCCCAGACCAGTGCTGCTGCAGCCCCCAAAGAGGAGTGCCCCTCCTCCCCCTCGTCTGTCCCTCAGGGTTCTCCCCTCGAGCTCCCCTGCTACTGGGGATCACCAGGAGCTTCAGGGAGCCATGGCCCCTAGCTCTCCTGATGCAGGGCCTTCCTGCACAGGATCTGATGAAGGTGCCCAGGGCCCAGAGGAGGAAAGTGCAGGTGCCTCCAAGACAGTCCCTGCCACTCAGAGCCCTCTCATAGATCCTCTGACCAGGAAGGCCAGCATGCTGGTGGAGTTCCTGCTGGAGAAGGACACCAAGAAGAAGCCCATCTCATAGGACGCCCTGCTGAAGGTTGTTGGCAGGAAGTATAGGCAGCACTTCCCTGAGATCCTCAGGAGAGCCTCTAAGCACATGGAGCTGGTATTTGGCCTGAGGCTGACGGAAGTTGACCATAGCAGGAACATCTATGCCCTTATCAACAAGCTCAACCTCAGGGGCAATGAAGGCGTGAGTGATGGGGGGAGCTGCCCAACTCGTTTCCTCATGGTGCTCCTGGGCATTATCTTCATGAAGGGTAACCACGCCCTCAGGGAGGAGGTCTGGGAATTCCTCACTGAGTTGGTGGTCTATACTGGGAAAAAGCACTGAATCTTTGGGGAGCCCAGAAGGCTCATCATCGAAGATCTGGTGCAGAAGAAGTACCTGAAGTACTGACAGGTGCCCAATGGCGATCCTCCACACTACAAGTTCCCATGGGGCCCGAGAGCCTGTGCTGAGACCAATAAGATGAAGGTGTTTGAGGTGTTGGCCAAGATCTACAATATGGTCCCAAATTCCTTCCTAGACCTCTATGACGAGGCTCTGAGAGATCAAGTGGAGACAGCAGGGCTGAGAGGCAGGGCCAGGGCTCCAACAATGGCTGAAGCCAGTGCCTCTTCCAGGGCCAAGTCCTGCAGCTTCTCCCACATCTAGGGAGTGAGTTCCCTTTTGTATTGGAACAGAGCTGTCAAGCTCATAAGTAGTAGAGAGGGAACAAAACTTGTATTTTCTGTACAGTTGTATGTAGTAAGGGACTTTAGGTAAAACTCATTTTATCAAAATATATATCTTTTTTCCTTTATCCATAAGAGAAATATCTAGTGAAAGTTGACTTAATTTACATTAAGGAGATGAGGGAGAAGTTTATTTTCAAATGTTAATTACTTTTCATAAGGTTTATTGTGCTTCAGAATACAATGTGTTAAAAATATAAATCACATTGTTTGTTGTTTTAAAGTTTTGAAATCGACAGGTTGGGTATATGTAAAACACATATGTTGTTCACCATCTACACAACGTGAGATGACAATGGAACAGCATTTTCTCAAAGAGTAGTCAAGCTCCTAGATAGTGCAGGTTAGTAGGGGTTGAGCAAACCAAGTTTAGATCTCTATTTTCTTCCTGATTTAAACTAGTAACTTCTACATATTATTTATTTAATTTTTATCAAATATTTTTACTTCTAACATTGTTTTTCTTCAGAATATTGACTTGGTAATGATATTCCAGTTTTATTTATTGCTGTTTTAGGATTTTTAAAGTTACAGTTTTGGTAGATGTAAAAGAAATTCATGAACCATCTGTATTGTCTTTATGATCTGCAAGTAGGTAATAGGTCACTGAAGAGCAAACCAAGTTTAGATCTCTATTTTCTTCCTGATTTAAACTAGTAACTTCTACATATTATTTATTTAATTTTTATCAAATATTTTTACTTCTAACATTGTTTTTCTTCAGAATATTGACTTGGTAATGATATTCCAGTTTTATTTATTGCTGTTTTAGGATTTTTAAAGTTACAGTTTTGGTAGATGTAAAAGAAATTCATGAACCATCTGTATTGTCTTTATGATCTGCAAGTAGGTAATAGGTCACTGAGACATTTTCATGGTAATGTGAAAAGCAACCACAGAAAATATTGAGAAACCAAATATCAATTAGGCAAATATAAAGGAAAAAGCTTTTAATTTGTAGTTTACCTTATTTTCTCTAATCACTTTTTGGTAAAATAAATTATCCTTTGCCTTCTTTTAGCTCATTTAAGAGTATTTATTTCTTTTGTCCCAGTGCACTGCATAGTCTCTGCTATCTACCAGATAAAAATAACCTCAGATAAGAAGGTGGTATTTTGGAGGTTCATACATAATCATAACTTTCATTAAATGACAAACCAGTGTTTCTTAATCAGTATGACTCTGCTTTATATGTAGTACATGCATTCAAGCAGGATAGGATTTAGCAGACTCCATTTATAGATGGATAACTTGAAATTTTCTCAAGTTCACAAGACTGGTAAAGTGACCTTCATCAGACAAGAACCCTGATGTGCACTAGTTTGGAGTCATTCCCTTTCTTTGCAAGAGCAAGACCTGAGGAAATCTTTTTTCACCAGTGATACATTTGGTACCATGACTAGGACTGCTGCCATGGTGGACTCCTGTGGTCTTGCCCAAACTGCTGGCTGGAGACCCCTGACTTTCGTTCTCTCTCTCCCATGAAAACTTGCTTGCTGGCACTTCTGCTTTGTTCTCTTTTCATGATCCATAGGGCAAGATCTGGGTCAGCTCACTGTATCATGGGTCACCTCAATTAAGAGGTGCAAGGAGGACACCCAGGCAGTGCATACCCAAAGAATGCTTGGGTGGCAGTTGACACTGTCCTTGGGGCTGGTAGACAGAATTTGCAATGGTGAAGGTGCCCACTGAGGCCAAGACTTTCCTCCTCTCAGTCTTTGTAATTTCCCCTATGGTTCTATCCATTTTGAGGTGAGAAGTGTAACCTAGAAGACTGCATGACGTTCAAAATAAGATCGGACAAATAATCACAGACTTGATTGGATGAGTTTCTTCTTTGTATGGCCATGAGCACAACTCCCTCCCTACAAGTTCTTAATCCCAGTGTGGTTCCGGGACCAGAACTGCATCAGGGGCCAAAACTGGGGGACTCTGCATCCTTCTCTATAGATTTTTGGCCTACTTTGTCACACCCCGACCTTACATTATGGGAGATACATTCCCTTCTCGGGGGTCTCAAGCAGACTTTTAATCAACCCCAGAGCACAGGCAGTAAGTGAGCACCATTCTCAGCAGGCTTAGGACTTTCTGCTTAGGAGACAGTCCACTTCTCCCAAGATCCACAATCAGGAACTTCAGCCTTCCCCACTTCATAGCTATACACCTTCCCTCATATCCTTGACTTCTCTTCTATTCTGCTCTCCAGACTTCTCAGACTGTCTCTTGATCCTTGAGCCTCCTTGCTGGTTAGGTGTCATTTCTTTCATTCTATAAAGTAATATGGTTAGTCACTAAGTCATGCCCAACCCTCTGTGGCCCCTTGGACTGAAGCCTACCAGGATCCTCTGTCCACGGGATTTCCCAGGCAACAATACTTGAGTGGATTACCATTTCCTTCTTTAGTGTGCCTTCCCAATCCTGTGATTGAACCCACATCTCCTGCATTGCAGGTGGATTCTTAGTAAGGAGCCACTTCAGGAGTCCACAGAGGAGCCCTCTCCAATATCACAACGAGAATACCCTGAGGGGAACTTTTGCCCAGTATTGTTATCACTGCCTTGTGGTACTCCAGTCCTACCTTTCAGCTCTGTGTCTTTTTCTTTTACTTCAGTGATAACGGTAAACTTTTAAGTTGGCTCAGAGCCTAGGTCTCGTCCCTTTCACTCTGAAGATTTTAGGCCCTTGGATGCTGGTCATTTTTCCTCCCACTGGTTTCTGTTCCTTTTCGAGCCTAATCCAAGGGGCCTCCTCAGGCTCACCAATCAGGTAGATTTCAGGTGCTCACAGGCATCCCACTGTGGACACTGGGAGTGCACCAGAACAAATAATTCTCATTGGTCCCTGTCTTGTGACATCCTAACTCAAAAATGGGAGGGGAAGGCTGAAGTCCCATGAATCCAAGTGTCTGTGACCCTATTCCAAAATCCATGTCTAAAGAACTCCTTTTATCTCCTGTGAAAGCACTCGCACCCCTTTCAAAGTGCCTCCTTCTCCACAGGAGACTGGTGTTTTATATGATCAGCTTATTAGTCCACTTCTCAAGAACCACAACCAGGAACTGCTACCTCCCCAGTTTGGAGGGGGACAGTCTGCCAGACCATCCTCCTCTAATGTACCATCTAGGCAGCTGGAGACCCAAGACTCCCGAAAATCAACTCATGGATTTTGCCCTTGGCATACTCAGGGATAGAGATAGGGTTGAGGAGGCAAAAAAGATTCCGGGACAACAGCAAAAAGCATCATTACTCAAAGTGACAGCTCAAACTCCTCCACCACCTTAGGGTTACTCTCCCTTAACAAAGCCAACAGCAGGGACAGAATCCAGGAAGCCTGGATCAGAACCACTGTCTTGTGCAGAAAGGATGGATCTTCATACAGCCAGGAGGGTGACTGGAAGGTCGAATGCTCCCTGTTTAGGAAAAGTCCACCAGTACCCTACCCAACAGTGTACAAATGAGAGGGCCTCCAGAAGCATGTCCACAGTCCCTCCAGTCCTATAGGAGACTCGAGGCTGCCAAACCAAGCAGGCCGAAGGAACCGAAGACTGATGAGGCCTGGGAACCTCTGTGGCTCCCAAAGGACACCTAGTCATTTCCCCTGAGCAGCCTCAGGTAACCTCAGGGTTACCCTCAATGTGGCAGGGAGGACAGTTATTTTATATGTGGGGCAGCTACTTGGTGCTGATTTCCCTTGGCCCTCGGCACGCCAATCCTCCATGATAATGGGGGGGTGGAAGGAAGGTCCCAAGCCAAGTGACCTGCCCCTCCCCTCAAGCCCTTGCTAGTAAAGTTTACCTTTGATCATCAGTTTCTGATCATGTATGACTGCCCCCTCCTCTTGTTGGGAAAAAACTTGCTCACTAAATTCCAGACAAGGGTCCAAGCTGGAGACACTCATGGAAAAGACACCCAGCAAGAGAAACGACTGCTCTTGGCTGGGGAGCCTGCCTCCATATTACAGGGACAGCACAGCATAGGATACAGGTAGCTGTCCCTGGTAACTTGGTGGAAAAGTGTGAACCTGCAGTGTGGGAGACAAAGCTTCAATCCCTGGGTGTGGAACATCCCCTAGGCAGGGAAATGGCTACCCATTCTAGTAGTCCTGCCTCAGAAATCCTATGAACAGTGGTGCCTGGCCGGCTATAGTCAATGTTGTTGTAAAGAATCAGACAGGACTCAACAACAAGCTCCTAAGACCTCTTTTCCTTCACCACTTCTTCTCATGTTTCTCCCCTTTATCCACATTTTGGGAGAGGTCTTGTTGATGTCTGACAGAAGAGAATCCTTCTTGCCCTACAGCTTCTAAAGTTTTTCCACTTTGTAAAGGATCTAGATTCCACATTTTCATGAGAGGGCCTCCAGAAGCATGTCCGCAGTCCCTCCAGTCCTATAGGAGACTCGAGGCTGCCAAACCAAGCAGGCCGAGGGAACCGAAGACTGATGAGGCCTGGGAACCTCTGTGGCTCCCAAAGGACACCTGGTCATTTCCCCAGAGGAGCCTCAGTTACCCTTGATGTGGCAGGGAGGACAGTTATTTTATATGTGGGGCAGCTCCCCGGTGCTGATTTCCCTTGGCCCTCGGCCTGCCAATCCTCCATGATAATGGGGATGAAAGGAAGGTCCCAAGCCAAGTGACCTGCCCCACCCCTCAAGTCCTTGCTAGAAAAGTTTACCTTTGATCATCAGTTTCTGATCATGCCAACTCCTCTTGCTGGGAACAAATTGCTCACTAAGTTCCAGACAAGAGTCCAAGCTGGAGACCCTCATGGAAAAGACACCCAGCAAGAAAAACAACTGCTCTTGGCTGGGGGAGCCTGCCTCCATATTACAGGGACAGCATAGCATAGAGGCCCACCAATCCTTCATGATAATGGGGATGGAAGGAAGGTCCCAAACCAAGTGACCTGCCCCTCCCCTTAAGTTCTTGCTAGGAAAGTTTACCTTTGATCATCAGTTTCTGATCATGTATGACTGCCCCCTCCTCTTGCTGGGAAGAAACTTGCTCACTAAATTCCAGACAAGAGTCCAAGCTGGAGACCCTCATGGAAAAGACACTCAGCAAGAGAAACAACTGCTCTTGGCTGGGGGAGCCTGCCTCCATATTACAGGGACAGCATAGCATAGGATACAGGTAGCTATCCCAGGTGACTCGGTGGAAAAGTGTGAACCTGTAGTGTGGGAGACAAAGCTTCAATCCCTGGGTGTGGAACATCCCCTGGAGGAGGAAATGGCTACCCATTCCAGTATTCCTGCCTGGAGAATCACACGGATAGAGAGCCTGGAGTGCTCAAGTTCATGGGCTTGCAGAGTCAGACATGAATTAGGGTTTGAGCACAGACAGACAGAGAGAAGGGTAGCTGCAGAAGTCTACTACGGGCCTCTATATAGAGAAACCTAGGAACCGTTGGGAGAGCAGTATAAGTTACTGACCCCTCAAGAAATGCATCAGAAGGTCATGAAAGGTAGCAGGCTTGCTTAAGTATAAAGCCGTAAATGAATCATGCCATACGCTCCAGCCCAATATGCAAAAGAGAAATGTCACCACCCTTCTCCTGATTTGAAGAAGTACTATGATAATCCGAGCTTGACCTCATAGGGTCAGACATTCTCCTGCCCAAAACGAAGGGGGAGTGAGCTATGTAAGCTTGACGTCTGTTCCTAGTAGGCAGTCTTTCCCCCTGGTTCACTTTCCTTTGTTTATAAAATGCAGCCCACTTAATCCTCAGGGCAGAGCTCCATTATCTGCCTGCTAACATTTCTTACAAGTGTCTGTATTAATAAATCTATTTCTTGTCTAACACTTTGCCTTTCTGAATTCCTTCTGTGCTGAGATACAAAGAACCTGAGCCTCAGTAAGTCCAGGCACTAGGTGAGTGATTCTAAATAAAAGACCATGCTTCAGATCTCAGACAGGATTTTGGCTGGATTCAAGTCCCGGCCAGGTGGGTTTCAGTCCCAGCCATGTGGGCTCAAGTCCCAGCCTGAGGTGAATATTTTCAAACAGAGGAGGTCTCCATGCTACTCTTTCCAAATTTTTCACCTTTGGCCTATAAAACTGGTTTGCAGTGCTAGAACTAAAGTCACTGTTTTCTGTATTTCTGTGCACCTAGTCTTCCAGTATCTTTCCCTTTGTGTGTACAAATCCAGACACTGTATGCCAGGAATGCCTCCACTTTGTGTGCTTATAAAGTTCAAACTCATGGTGCCTGCAGGGTTAGGATGGAAAAAAAAAGAAAAAATGCTCTAAAAATTATCTGGTCACCTTTAGAAAGGTGGCTTCCTTAGTCGTTCAGAGAGTAAAGAATCTGCCTGCAATGCGGGACACCTAGATTTGATCCCTGGGTTGGGAAGGGCCCTGAAAAGGGAAAGGAAGCCCATTCTAGTATTCTTGCCTCAGAAATCCTATGAACAGTGGTGCCTGGCTGGCTACAGTCAGTGCTGTTGCAAAGAATCACACAGGACTCAACAACAATCTCCTAACACCTCTTCTTCTTCCCCGCTACTTCTTGTGTTTCTCCCATTTTCCCATGTTTTGGAAGAGGTCTTGAGCTGTCTGACAGAAAAGAATTCTTCCTGCTCTACAGCTTCTAAAGTTTTTTCCACTTTGTAAAGGATCTAGATTCCACATTTTTCTTATTTTGCAGAAGGAGTATTTGCATCTCCTTCCATGACTGTGGAGAAAGGACATACAAACTACCTCTTTGTTATTGTAATAACTCTGATTTATGGATTTGAAAAAAATTTAAATTATTACAAATCAGCCCTTCCCACAGTCATCTCATGGTCTTTATAGTAAAATATAAATCACCTTTCACTGTCTGAGATGTTACTGTTGAATGAAAAGATGTCTGTGTTACTAAGAATGTTGCATCCATTGCTGGCAAATGCCAACAAGGTAAATGAGTTAACCACAAAGATCATCACCAGTTTCAACAATCCCCTGTATTTCTTTTGGTGCTGAAGTTAGTTTGCTCCCCTTGCAGCAGATATGGTCTCTATCATTTTTAGACTTGTCCACTTCTTGTAACTCAGAGATCATCTCTTGCCTCTCTTTCTGTGTTTACATAAGCATTTCCTCGTATCCTATTGTCTTTATATAGCTCTGCCTTGTATTTTAAATCACTGACTCTATCAAAAGCATATTCTAATAAAGGTGACTCAGTCAACTGCAATGGGCTTAGGCAAGCTGTCCTATAAGGAGAGAAAAGCTGGACACTATGCAGTGAACCACGAGTTGCAGCCTCTCTGTTTATTTCAAACCCTTTATTTTGAAATAATAGATCCGTAAATTATAAAACAATTATGGGCAAGATTGAAGGTGGGAGGAGAAGGGGACAACAGAGGATGAGATTTGTTGAATGGCATCATGGACTCAATGGACATCAGTTTGAGTAAGCTCCAGGAATTGCTGATGGATAGGGAAGCCTGGCATTCTACATTCCATGGGGTCACAAAGAGTTGGACACGACTGAGAGACTGAACTGAACTAAGTGATGGTGAACACCTTTTCTTGGACCCTTTGGCCTTTAATCTGTTCCAGCCAACATCTGACATAGCCCCTCATCTTCCTTTATTGAGAGTGTCTATTTAAAAGAAAGACAAAGAAAAAAAAAAAAAACATCACAATTACAAATCCTTCCTCTGTCCCTTTGAGATATATGTATCTCCTACAACCCAGGAGTTTCTTTCTCAAGGACCTGAAAGCCTTTCCATTGAAATGTAAAGGGAAGGAAAGGCAGAGCTTCTGTCTCCAGTTTCTGTGGAAAATGTGAAGTCAAATAACAGAAAGAACAATGGTTCAATTTTAAAAAATAAGTAAAGGACTCGAAGAGATATTTAACAAAAATAAAAAAAAAAAAACATCACAATTACAAATCCTTCCTCTGTCCCTTTGAGATATATGTATCTCCTACAACCCAGGAGTTTCTTTCTCAAGGACCTGAAAGCCTTTCCATTGAAATGTAAAGGGAAGGAAAGGCAGAGCTTCTGTCTCCAGTTTCTGTGGAAAATGTGAAGTCAAATAACAGAAAGAACAATGGTTCAATTTTAAAAAATAAGTAAAGGACTCGAAGAGATATTTAACAAAAAAAGAAACCAGTCACAAAACAGTATATGAAAACATGATCAAGATCATTAGAAACATGTATATAAGAACACAGTGGGTACCGTTGTATCCCTCCTGTGTTGTTGCTAAAAATGCAAAATGGTTCAGCCTCTCTGGAAAACAGTTTGGGAACTCCTCAAATTTAAAGAAAAAAATTACCATAGGACCTAGCAGTTCTATTCCTAGGTATATGATTTACACAATTCAGAACTTATAATCAACAAATATTTGTACACAAATATTTAAAGATGTATTATTCATAAAAGCCCCAAACTGAAAACAATCCAAAATTTCTATCAACAAATAACCAAAATGTTGTATATTCTTAAAATGGAATAGGATTCAGTCATAAAGAAGAATGAAGTACTAATAACGAAGAGACCATGGATGAGCCTTGGAAACATGATGCTAAATGAGAAGGTCACATACTATATGAGACCATTTATATGAATTATCCAGGATAAGCAAATTCACAGTGACAGAGCGCAGACTGATGCTTCCCAGGGACTAGGGAATAGTGTGAATGAGAAGCAATTTTTTAAAGGGTAAGAGGTAAAGTAAGCAGATAGGGGAGGCAGTCTTGGAGAAAAAGAACTTGGCATGGCTTTCCTGACATAAGAAACGACATTTTTGGCCTCAGTCATTTTGTAATCGAAGCCTCTGGACAATGATTACCCTTGAACAGACATCAGTGATAATGAACTTAAGGAAACAAAAGAATGCATCAAGGAGTGACTGTTATCAGGCAGGAATAGTATCAGTAGCAAAGGTAATGAATCAGTTGTAAAGACGCTTGGTCCTTTCAAGGATAAATATTAGTTGGAAGCACATCTTTCAGCTGTTTTGCAGAATTCAAACACTCCTCAAGTGATCAACCTCGAGATCAACTGGAACCGAAGGAATGGTGATTCTATCTTTTCTGATCTTTGTGACTTCAATCACCTGTAAAGCTTAGACTCCATCAGCCTTTGTGTCAACTCTATGCTGAACTCTCTGCTGCTCAAGCCCCTTCATGAAAATGTATGTACCCTTAGCTTAAAATTTTCCCAATATTGCTGTCTAGGGAAACACTGCTTTGGGAACAATCTCCGCTGTTCTCCTTACTTGCTGCAAGTAATAAATCCTTCCTTTTCCTGCTCTTTTGGGCTGTGTCATGTGACTCAACATTCACCAAGAGGTGAACGTAGTTTTTAGGTTGGTAGAAGTTACTTCTTGGTATATAATATTCTGTATAATGTATAATATAATCAAATGATTGATTCCACTATGTGTGTGTGTGTGTGTGTGTGTGTGTGTGTGTGCGCGCGCGCACATGCTGTGTGTACTGCTGCTGTTGTTTAGTCACCCAGTCCTGTCCAACTCTTGGGGAACCCTTGGACCATAACCTGCCAGGCTCCTCTGGCCATGTGGTTTCTCACGCCAGAATACTGGAGTGGGTTGCGATTTCCTCCTCCAGGGGATCTTCTCAACCCAGGGAGCGAACCTGCATCTCCTGCAAATCTCCTGCACTGCAGGTAGACTCTTCACTTCTGAGCCACCAGGGAATAACTAGAGAATTAGCATTCTACCGACCATAATGAAGTAATGGATAAGGGTGAAATGAAGATCCTCACCAACTGTCAGTACCACCACAAGGTAGAAAACAAACACTACATATCTCTAATGGAAGCACACAACTTTGTCTCAGGAGTGATTAGCCAATAAACAAATGAATACATAAATAAATTTTAAACTGAACAAGCTATTTCTTATAATTACTGAGGATTATTGATGCTGAATTTCAAGTCTACTAAGTTCATTGTCTTATTCTCCATAGTGCTGCTTATGATTGTTTTTATTATAAGTATCATGACTTTAAATTTTAAAACTGAAGTAAAATGGGACAGCTTTTAGAAATCGATACATCACTAAATTTAAATGTGGTCCAAATCCACAGTACCATCAAAACGTCCATGATAAGGCAGATTTGGGGGTCCATTACACCAAATGGTCAGGGAGAAACTAATCACCGTCTTCCCTGAATTCTTCGAAATCATACAAAAAGACAGAAAATGGATCAATGATTTTAACATGGGTACCCTTCTTGACACAAAGTCCAGGTAAGAATGTGCCAATAAAGGAATACTTGAGCAAAGATCACTCTCACACAGCCATGGGATTAAATGAAGAAATAGGCTGTGTCTAAGGAACACGACCAGCACGGAAAGAGCAGAAACAGCAACAGGAACACACAGATATCATATTAGAAACAAACTGACAACTGGAAACCACTGCATTTACAGAAAAAGGAGAAAATGCATTTGTAAAGGGAAAGAACAGGTTTTTTTTGCACTGGTATGTTCAATACTGTTGACACCAAGTGTATGAGTTTTTCTTTGTTTTTCACACACAAACCAATTCTCTAATACTGGCTCAGTATCTACCACAATTCAACTTGTTTCTGACAGTATCCACCTGGAGTTAGCATCACATCTCACAAGTTAAGGGTTCATTTCCACAAGAGTACCTTCAGTTCAGTTCAGTTCAGTTCAGTTGCTCAGTCCACTTAGTCAAATCCAGGTCTCCTGTAATTCTGACTGACTGGCTTTAAATCGGGATTACCACAAACCCTTCCAGGGGTTGAATAATTTTCTGAATCAGCTCAAAGGACTCAAGGAAACAGTTGACTTATTAGATGATTGGTTTATTATACAACATCTAACTCCCTAGCAGCCAAACAGAAAACATGCTTGGAGTGAGGTGTGGGAAAGGGGTGCGAAGCTATGAGACTGTCCAGCTCCACCAGCCTCACAACTCCTACATGTGTTCAGCAAACTGGAAGCTCTCCAAAGCATCTTATTAGGATTCATTTGGAGGTTTTGTTCCATAGCCATAACTAATTAAGTCATTTGTTGTTGATGTTGACTTGCTAACTCGTGTCTGACTCTTTTGTGAACACATGAACTGTCGTCCACCAGGCTCCTCTGTCCATGGGACTTCTCAGGCAAGAATACTGGGATAGGTTGCCATTTCTTCTTCTAGGGGAACTTCCCAAATGAGGGATCAAACCTGCATCTCCTGCATTGGCCTGTGGAATCTTTATGGTTGAGCCACTGGGGAAGCCCCCATGTAATGTAGAAGAATTCCCAATAAAGGAAGAACAACACATGGATATGTGGTACCGTCTCCACTATTCGACAAAAATTTTCCTTCTTTCCCATGTGAATATCTCAGAAACCATCACCCCAATACTCACAATGAGAAAAAACTTGAACAAACAAAAAATCAAAAACTTTTCCTAGGACCTATAAGGAAACTGAAGTTACAGGGAATACTACAGCCACCCCAAACTGAAGATTTAGGCAAATAAAGGGAATCACAGCTCATCAGCAGCAGAATGTCCTAGATCTATGAATGAGGAGAAAATTCCAAGCCAGGCTTCAACAATACGTGAACTTCCAGATGTTCAAGTTGTGTTTAGAAAAGGCAGAGGAACCAGAGGTCAAATTGCCAACATCTGCTGGATCATCAAAAAGGCAAGAGAGTTCCAGAAAAACATCTATTTCTGTTTTATTGACTATGCCAAAGCCTTTGACTGTGTGGATCACAATAAACTGGAAAATTCTGAAAGAGATGGGAATATCAGACCACCTGACCTGCCTCTTGAGAAGTCTGTAAGCAGGTCAGAAAGCAACAGTCAGAACTGGACATGGAGCAACAGACTGCCTCCACATAGGAAAAGGAATACATCATGGCTGTATATTGTCACCTTGCTTATTTAACTTGTATGCAGAGTACATCATGAGAAATGCTGGGCTAGAGGAAGCACAAGCTGGAATCAAGATTGCTGGGAGAAATATGACTAACCTCAGATATATAGATGACAACATCCTTATGGCAGAAAGTGAAGAAGAACTAAAGAGTCTCTTGATGAAAGCAAAAGAGAAGACTGAATAAGTTGGCTTAAAACTCAACATTCAGAAAACTAAGATCATGGCATCCTTTCCCATCACTTCGGCAAATAGGTGGAGAAATAGTGGAAACAGTGACGAACTTTATTTTTGGGGGCTCCAAAATTACTGCAGATGGTGACTACAGCCATGATATTAAAAGGCGCTTACTACTTGGAAGAAAAAGTATGATCAACCCAGACAGCATATTAAAAAGCAGAGATGCTACTGTGCCAACAAAGGTCCATCTAGTCAAGGCCATGTTTTTTCCACTAGTCATGTGTGAATGTGAGAGTTGAACTATAAAGAAAGCTGAGCACCGAAGAATTGATGCTTTTGATCTGCGGTGTTGGAGAAGACTCTTGAGAGTCCCTTGGACTGCATGGAGGTGTAACCAGTTCATCCTAAAGGAAATCAGTCCTTAATATTCATTGGAAAGACTGATATTGAAGTTCAAACTCCAATACTTTGGCTACCTGATGCAAAGAACTGACTCTTTTGAAAAGACCCTGAGGCTGGCAAAGATTGAGGGCATGAGGAGGAGGGGACGACAGAAGATGAAATGATTGGATGACATCTAGGAAGCTCAGAGAACACCAAGCAGGATAAACAGAAAAGAAAAAAAAATCTAAACTTTGACATATCACAGTCAAACTTCAGAAAACCAAAAGAAAACAATTCTTGAGGAACTCTGGATGAAAAAAAAGAACTTGCTATAGAAGAACAAGAGTAAAAATTACCTAAGATTTCTCTTCGTGAACCATTCTATCAAGAAAAGACTAGAATTAAAGTTTCAATTAATTGAAAGAAAAAACAAAACACTACTACAAACCTAGAATTTAGTAGCAAAAGGGGGAAATCCTTCAACAATAATGAAAAACAAAGACTTTATATAACAAACAAAAACTGATGGAAAACTAGCAGAACTACTCTGCAAGAAATGGTAAAAGAAATTCTTCTGGGAAAAAGAAAATGATATAGGTCATGAACTCTGGCCTATGTGAAGAAAGGAACTCGAGTTACAGAAAGTATAAATGAAGTTAGACTAAACGTTTGTTTTACCTTCAATTGATCAAAAAGATAACTATTTACTGAAAATAATAATAAACAAACAATGTATCTACTGATTATACCTTATGAATAAAAGAAAAATGGCAGAAATGTTTCAAAGGCCAGGAGAGGAGGAACTGGGAAACAAGATACTTGCACCAACCATGAAGCAGGATGGTGTTATTTAAAAGAGAATTTGAATGAGTTGCAAGCTAACTTGCTGGAATTTTGAACTGAATTGCATTAAGTATCTACGTTAAATTGGAATTAGGTGACATCTCAACAATATGGCATCTCCCTATCTATGAACATGTAGTGTTTTTATTTAGATCTTCTTTAATTTTTTTCAGTGCAGTTTATGAGTTTCATGACCTATATCATTTTCCTTTTCCCAGAAGAATTTCTTTTACCATTTCTTGCAGAGTAGTTCTGCTAGA
>SJYC01013186.1:0-21102 GCA_006408675.1 Madoqua kirkii | reverse complement strand
TAGCTACTCTTTCTTCATAACTTTATCAAAGGGAATCAAATATAAATAAATCAAGTCTTAACAACTAGTATATTCTTTTCTGTGAATGTAAAAATCATCCTTATTCATATTTAATTCTAGCTGCTTTTCTCAGTGGAAATATTAGAATTTTGATTCTAATTCTCTCTAACTCAGGGTTAGGATAACCCATCAATTGAGTGGTGACTTCTTTAGAGCTGCATTGGTAGGACCACATCTCACCATCCCCCAAATAATCATGTTATTTGCTTCAAGCTTTAAGAACTATCCAAATAAGTAATATTAATAAACACATGTTAAATTAGTATTATAACTAAAAATGAAAATGTTTTGTTTTTATTGAATTTATATTTTATGACCAAAACTTTCTTCAAACCTCAAGTTCTCTTTTGGATGTATTTTGGATGAAGTTGTTCATTTATCTGCAGGACTCAGTGATCCCGGTTTAAGTATAGTGATACAGCTAAACCAATCAGAATCTTCATATTAATTATCTACTCATATGGGTGCTATATACTAGACTTCTCTCATGGTCCCAACTTTTTGCAGCGGATGAATATGAAATCAACAAAGAAAAGCAGAAAGGTAGATGTGGAAAAAAATGTAAAGAAAAACCCTGACTGTATTTCCAGAGTTCAGTATCTAACCATATCTCAAAATAATTTACTGAAATTTTTTAACTTAGAATTTTATGAAAATTATTACTTTTATTTTCAGAGTCTGAAACTTTCAATAGCCTGATCTCAAGAACCACAATGTGTATTAAATTTAATTTTGGTTTGCAAAGAACATAAACTTGGCCATAATTGTTTACTATTTGCAATTCCAACAATGAAACTGTATGAAGTGGGTGGCATAAGCTATTCTTTGTGATAAACACAATAACATGGACATTGCTGAGTCAGCACAAGATCTAGGCATGAGAGAAATCTGCTGAGAATTCGATTTATACTAAAGAAAACCCATCAAATAATAGTATAGGTCAACTGAGACCTTAGGAAATATAGTAGAAAACTGTCAGGATGCTGATGTGGGTTGTACTTCTTTTAACTTTACTGTGGTGAAAAGAACACAATCATTGTCCAAAGATGAAAAATAGTCATGTAAACGTTTCTTAAAGATTTTTTAATGTAGACAATTTAAAAGTCTTTATTGAATTTGAAGAATTGATTTATTTGAAAAGACCCTGATGCTGGGAAAGACTGAAGGCAGGAGAAGGGGATGACAGAGGACGAGATGGTTGGATGGCATTAGTGACTCAATGGACATGAGTCTGAGTAAACTTCAGGAGTTGGTGATGGACAGGAAGGCCTAGTGTGCTGCAGTCCACGAAGTTGCAAAGAATCAGACATGACTGAGTGATTGAGCTAAACTTAACTGAACTGATTGAATTTGTAATAACTTTGTTTTATGTTTTATTTTTTTGGCTGCTAGGCAAATGGGATCTTACTTCCCTGACATAGGATCCAACCCACATCTCCTGCATTGGTAGGTAACATCTTAACCACTGGATAGCCAGGGAAGTTCCTAAGTAAAAATTTTAAGTTCGTTTTAATAAGTGACATAGAAACATATTCCAGAGAAGTTAGTCAGTTCAGTTGCTCAGTTGTGTAGACTCAGAGAAGTAATGATGAGAATTCTGTTTCTTGTTATTTTGAATTTAGTCCTTTTTGTCCTCAAAACACATTGAGAAAGCTGAAATGAAACTATTGTTTCAGTACCTTTAAATATTCATAAAGAAAGCCACTCTGCTAGTGAATTTACTTAACAGTAACATTAATGTTTTTCAGTTCACAATATGAACACAGTTCAGTGATTGTTCAGATATTAGGAAACATAAAAGCTTAAATAGATGTTGTTTAGTAAAGAAAGAATAGTATTATAGCTAATTCCTTCAGAATTCAGGAATTGTCTTCAGTATGGGCTTATTTGTGGCTGAATACTTCTTAAATTTTATTTTCAGAAGCATCCTCTCTCTGAACTCTGGCATAATATAACAGTATAAAGGGACATTAAGATCACTGGTCCCTTCTGTAATGAAGTGATGGATTGGCTTACTTCCTTTTACTTACTTCTTCTGTATATCACTTTGGGTAAATGCTAAAAACTGTAATAAAATTGATATCATATTTCAAAACCCTCTCCTTTATATTGAAGGTCATTTCAGTATGAGCTTGCCAATAGTTTCTAGTAACATGTTCTTGTCTTAGATAATACTTAAAATTTGTTTAGGAGATTTTTTGAAGATGAATTTATACTAATTATGTGCATAAAAGTGCAACTACTTTGAAGTAAGCTTTTAAAAATATAAGAATTGCATTTTTAAGTACTCTAGAATCACATGGGTCTTCCTGCATGTCTCAGTGGTAAAGAATCCACCTGCAGTAGAAGAGATGGAGATTTTATCCCTGGGCCAGGAAGATCCCTTGGAGAAGGATATGGCAACCCACTCCAGTATTCTTGCCTGGGAAGTCCCATGGACAGGGGAGCCTGGTGGAGCTACAGTTCATGGGGTCACAAAAGAGTCAGGCATGACTTAGTGACTAACAACAACAGCAAAATTACTTGAAATTATACATTTACAGACTTAGTCAATTCACTGATTGAGATAGAGGTTATTCTTTCCACCAGCCAGTTAAGCCACAGTCTTTTTGTTTTTATTTTTTATTTTTTTACTTTACAATATTGTATTGGTTTTGCCATACATCAACATGAATCCACCACAGGTGTACATGTGCTCCCCATCCTGAACCCTCCTCCCACTTCTCTCCCTGTACCATCTCTCTGGGTCATCCCAGTGCACCAGCCCCAAGTATCCTGGACTGGCAATTCATTTCTTACATGATATTATACATGTTTCAATGCCATTTTCCCAAATCATCCCACCCTCACTCTCTCCCACAGAGTCCAAAAGATGAAATATGTATACTATCATACAAGAAACGAAGTGCCAGTCTATGTTCAATACAGGATACAGGATACTTGGGGCTGGAGCACGGGATGATCCAGAGAGATGGTGTGGGGTGGGATGTGGGAGGGGGCTTCAGCATTGGGAGATTGTGTACACCTGTGGCTGATTCATGTCAGTGTATGGCAAAACCAATACAGTATTGTAAAATAAAATAAAGTATTAAAAAATAAAAAATAAATTTAAAAAATGGATCTCTGGAGACAAACAAGAATTGAAATATTGACTCTGTCATTAAGTAGCTGTGTTAGTGTCAACAGATGCTTAAGTTTGGCAAGTCTCAATGTCTTGGACTCATAGGAATATAATGAGAAAGAATGTGACTACACAAAGCCATTTTAACACTGCTTACTGCTTAATAACCATCCACTATGTATTTGTTGGTCCTGTTTCTAATATTATTTTTATCCTTGTTATTATTAGTAGTAGTATGATTATATACCTGTTACTGATACAAATATAAAATAAATATATATGCAAGTGATAAGCCATAGATATTCAATTTAGAATTATGTGTTTATCAAGTAAATTATTTAATTAAATCTTATGCTGTATGTGAATCATCTTCATTATCTAACTGTGTTAAATTAAGGTTTAATCCTCTTCTAAACTTACATGTTCATAGAGACAAACTTGTCAATGGTTACAGAATAGCATTTAAAGGAAAAGACTCTTTCTGTCTTTCTGGGTGTCTGCTTTCCTAGCTTTGTGGCCTTAAGCAGTTATGTGAACTGTCTGTGCTTTAGGCATTCTTGGAGTGTGTCACTGCTGTGTTCTTCGTGTGGCTGTAGGATTCTCTGTGACCCCATGGAGGGTGGAATCCCCAGGCTCTTTTGTCCATGGAATTTCCTTGGCAAGAATGCTGGAGCAGGTTGCCATTTCCTCCTCTAGGCTTATCCTTCCAAGCCAGGGATCGAACTTGCATCTCCTGCATTAGCAGGAAGATTCTTTACCACTGAGCTACCTGGGAAGCCCCTCCTTTTCCTATGTGGGTTTAAGAATTTCTAAAACGTTCCCAAGTTAATTCACATGCTGCTGGTCTAAGCACCATACTGTTACAAGTAATACTATTAGGATCACTTTCTACTTTTTCTTTCTACCTTTTAATCAGGCCTAGTTCTGCAGGCTTATATTAGACTTATCATCATCCACATATTAAACTGGGCTTCCCCTGTGGTGCTAGAGGTAAAAAATCCACCTGGCAATGTGGGAAATGTGAGAGATGAGGGTTCAACACCTGGATCAGGAAGACTGACTGTGGTACAAAATGAAAATCCACTCCAGCATTCTTGCCTGGAAAATTCCATGGACGGAGAAGCCTGGCAGGCTTCAAAGAATTGGACATAACTGAGCACATGTGCATGTGCAAACAGACACACACACACACCAATATTAAACCTCTGAACATTTTCAGAAAGTAACTTTATCCATTCCATATAATGTAACATTTCATATATACCAAATGTGACAAGCATTTCTCATTCTTGATGACTTCAACACTGTATGAAAAGGTCATGGTAGTTGAAAGAGATCAATATATCAATATATATCAATCCATTCACTGTATTTTAAAGTTCTGAAACAATTGATGACCATTCTTCCATGAAAGTATTCCTGTCATTAATATCATCATTATATTTCTATTTAATTATTCAGTATTTATGAGTATGAAAATGTAAGTCTGAATGTAGTGCAATATTCACATGTGTCATAAGCTGTCATGGAGGAGGTCATCATTAACTCCACCAGAAAGCTGCCGAGCAGATAACCCACAATCTGCAGAACAATTATACCAAAGAGATTCTGGCACTGTTAAGAAAGTGCCAGGAACCACAACAGATTCATAACCTGAGGATCTGGAAAAGGGACCAAGAACTCCCAGGGAGTGTTTGATTACAGAACTTATAGGACTGGAGAAACAGATTCTTGGAAGGCACAAACAAAACTTGTGTGCACCAGGACTCCAGAGAAAGGAGCATTGATCCCACAAGACACTGAACCAGACTTGTCTGTGAGTGTCCAGGAGTATCCGAATGAGGCAAGGGTCAGAGGTATCCTGTTGCAAAGTGGGGGAAATTGACTGCGGCAGTATAAGCAAGGAACATTTTGAGGGAAATCTCCATTATATTCATTACCTCCACCACAGTTTGATCTCAGGTCAAGCAACAGGGAGGGAAAACAGCCCCACATATCAACAAAAAATTGGATTAAAGGTTTATTGAGCATGGCCCTGCCCATCAGAACAAGACACAGTTTCCCCCTCAGTCAGTCTCTCCCAATAGGAAGCTTCCATAGGCTTCATATCCTTATCCATCAAAAGGCAGACAGAATGAAAACCACAATCACAGAAAACTAATCAAACTGATCACATGGACCACAGCATTGTCTAACTCAATGAAATTATAAGCCATGTCAGGTAGGGCTACCCAAGTTGGATGGGTTATGGTGGAAAATTCTGACAAAACGTGGTCCACTGGAGAAGGGAATGTCAAAACCACCTCAGCATTCTTGCCTTGAGAACTCCATGAGCAGTATGAAAAGGCAAAAAGAAAAAACACTGAAAGATAAACTCCCAGGTCAGTAGGTGCCGGATATGCTACTGGAGATCAGTGGAGAAATAACTTCAGAAAGAATGAACAGACAGAGCAAAAGTGAAAACAATACCCAGTTGAGGATGTGACTGGTGATGGGAGTAAAATCTGATGCTGTAAGAATATTGCATAGAAACCTGGAATGTTAGGGCCATGAATCAAGGTAAAGTAGAAGTGGTCAAATAAGAGATGGCAAGGGTGAGCATGACATTTTTAGGAATCAATGAACTAAAATGGACTGGAATGGGCAAATTTAATGCAGATGACCATTGTATCTACAACTGTGGGAAAGAATCCCTACAAAGAAATGAAGTAGCCCTCAGAGTCAACAAGAGTCTGAAACACATTACTTTGGCGCAATCTCAAGAATGACTGAATGATCTATGTTCGTTTCCAAGGCAAGTCATTCAATATCACACAAATCCAAGCCTATGTCCCAACCAGTAATACTGAAGAATCAGAAGTTGAATGGTTCTGTGAAGACCTACACTTTCTAGAACTAACATCTAAAAAAAGATGTCCTTTTAATATCAGAAGGGACTGGAATGAAAAAGTAGGAAGTCAAGAGATACACAGAGTAACAGGGAAGTGTGGCCTTGAAGTACAAAGTGAAGCAGGGCAAAGGCAAACAGAGCTTTGTCAAGAGAACACACTGGTCATAGAAAACACCCTCTTCCAAAAACACAAGAGAAGACTCTACACATGGACATCACCATGGTCAATACTAAAAGCGGATTGTTTATATTCTTTGCAGCCAAAGATGGAGATTTATACAGTCAGCAAAAACAAGACCAGGAGCTGAGTGTGGCTTAGATCATGAACTCCTTATTGCCCAATTCAGACTTAAATTGAAGACAGTAGGGAAACAACTAGACCATTCAGTTATGACCTAAATTGAATTCCTTATGCCTATAGAGTGGAAGTGATAAATAGAGTCAAGAGATTAAATTTGTTTTAATTTTATTTTTTCTTTATTCTACGTTACAATACTGTATTGGTTTTGCCATACATTGACATGAATCAGCCACATACACACAGATACCATTCTGGGTGAGACAGCTATAGGGTAGAGCCAATAAAGAAGAAATGAAAAAATTTCCCAGGACCATTGGCTAAGAAGTTTAAAAGTAGAGGCCACCAGAGTTTTTGGAGAACAAATGATGCTTCTGAGTCCAAAGAAAATGAAAATTTAAGGCTGTATTGTGAAGTAAGAAATGGCATTCCACTCCAGTATTCTTGCCAGGGAAGTCCCATGGACAGAGGAGCCTGGCAGGTGGCAAAGAGTCAGCCACGACTGAGTGACTGAGCATGCACGCAAGGGTATATTGTATGATTTAGTTGATCACGTCAGGGAAAGTCGCAAATGGGAAGAAAAGAGCAAGACAGGTGAAGGACAGAAGGGTCACAGGTATAGTCAGTAGAATAGTGAAATTCATTGCACCTTAATCTTGTGTCTAAGATAGACAGTTTTTGAACAACTGAAATGTTTGCAGACCTCCATCTGTAGATAGGATAAAAGTTAATAAGTAGATGATGATGCAGTTTTTTGGAAGTGAACGAGTTTCTGTTTTAATCAGCTAAGTATCTCCTTTGGACAGGGGCAGAGACAAGAGGGAGCTAGCTTTCTTTCCTGTATCTAAACAGTTTCAAAGTATCCTCAGGGCACTTTTTCTTCTTCCCTTATTTTATTCTCTTCTTCCCCTTCCTTCCGGAACTCATTATTTTATTTATTTATTTTTTTAGGTTTTTGATTTTTAATTTTATTTTACTCTACTTTAAAATACTGTATTGGTTTTGCCATAATTTGACATGAATCAGCCACATGTGCTCCCAATACTGAAATCCCCTCCCACCTCCCACCCCATATCATCTCTCTGGATCATCCCCGTGCACCAGCCCCAAGCATCCTGTATCCTGTATTGAACATAGACTGGCACTTCGTTTCTTACATGATAGTATACATGTTTCAATGCCATTCTCCCAAATCATCCCACCCTCTCCCTCTCCCTCAGAGTCCAAAAGTCCGTTCTATACATCTGTGTCTCTTTTGTTGTCTCACATACAGGGTCATCATTACTATCTTTCTAAATTCCATATATATGTGTCAGTATACTGTACTGGTGTTTTTCTTTCTGGCTTACTTCATTCTGTATAATCAGCTCCAGTTTTATCCATCTCATTAGAACTGATTCAAATCTATTCTTTTTAAGGGCTGAGTAATACTCCATTGTGTATATGTACCACAGCTTTCTTATCCATTCATCTTTCATTGTATATATGTACCACATCTTTATCCATTCCTCTCTTGATGGATATCTTGGTTACTTCCCTGTCCTGTAGCTATTGTAAACAGTTCTGCAATGAACACTCGGGGTGCATGTGTCTTTTTGAGTTATGGTTTTCTCACAGTATATGCCCAGTAGAGGGATTATTGGCTCATATTGTAGTTCTGTGCTTAGTTTTACAAGGAATCTCCAAACTGTACTGTTCTGTTCTATGGCTGTACCAGTTTACATTCCCATCAACAGTGTGAGAGGGTTCCCTTTTCTTCATACCCTCTCTAGCATTTATTATTTGTAGATTTTTTTGATGATGGGCATTCTAATTCATCCATAAAAAGGAATGAAACTGAGTCATCTGTAGTGATGTGGATGAACCTAGAGCCTGTAGTACAGAGTGAAGTAAGGCAGAAAGAGAAGAACAAACATTGTATATTGATGCATATATATGGCATCTAGAAAAATGATACTGTTGAACCTATTTTAAATCTGTGAAAGCCAAAGACTGCATTTGCTCATAATCTAAAAAAACAGAAACCAAACCAAAGCTGAACATTGAGACATGTATAAACTAGAAATGTTCAAGAGACAAAAAAAGAATGTTTTGATTCAAGATCTTTAAAAATAGGTAGTAAATGTTTAGGTGAAATAGGGAGCTAAGAGCTACTTTGGATGCTGAAGAGTTTTCAGCTAATTTTTATGACTGCTGTAAAAATATACAAATACACACACATATGACTCTTCCACACTCTTTGGGGCTATAAAGCCATACTTTCTAATGAGATGTATAAGACTTGGCTTGCTCAGAATCGATTTTGTTTCTCAAGTAACTGATTTGTAGCAGCTGGGAGTTTTAGCACTCTGTGTTGTTGTTAGAACTACTAGTCTAACTGCTCAGAAACAGGCCTTGGAGAGTGTTCTCCACTTTTCTTGCTTTAAGGGTTCTATATTGGACTGTTGGGCAATTGTTGCAGAGAAATAGAGGATGTTCAGAGGGATTCAAATCCAGTGTTTATTTAGCACTTATTTGATGAGTGTTTTAGAGGAGATAACTTATTTAATGCTCACAAGTCATTGGCATTAGGTACTCTTGGAGACTCCATTTGATATATTAGGAAATCAGAAGATGTTTTACAACTAGTTATACAGTTATACAACTAGTAGTCATGACAATGAGATGTGAACTCAGATAGTTTGGAGCAAGCCCATATACATAAGTACTGCCTCCTACATAAGTGCCTGCAACACCCTTCTCCCCTGCCTCAAAGGAGAAAAATATTCCAGGAGGGGCATACCTTGTTTTATTAGACTTTGCTTTATAGTGCTTCACAGATACTGCATTTTTCACAAATTGAAGGCTTGTGGCAACCTTGAATTGAACAAGTCTTGTCAGTATCATTTTTCCAACCACATTTGTTCGTGTCATGCCTCTGTTTCACATTTTGGTAACTCTTGCTGTATTTCAAACTTTTCCTTTATTATTATATTTGCTATGATGATCTGTCAGAGAAGGCAATAGCACCCCACTCCAGTACTCTTCCCTGGAAAATCCCAGGGATGGAGGAGCCTGGTAGGCTGCAGTCCATGGGATCACTCAGAGTCAGACATGACTGAGAGACTTCACTTTCACTTTTCACTTGCATTCATTGGAGAAGGAAATGGCAACCCACTCCAGTGTTCTTGCCTGGAGAGTCCCAGGGACGGGGGAGCCTGCTGGGCTGCCGTCTATGCGGTTGCACAGAGTCGGACACGACTGAAGTGACTTAGCAGCAGCAGCATGATGATATGTAATCAGTGACCTTTGATGTTATCATTGCAAAAAAATTGCAGCTTGCTCAAGGTTCAGATGATAATTATAATTTTTTAGCAATGAGATTATTTGCTTAAAGTTTCTATTTGTTTTTTAAATTAGTTTTTTATTGGAATATAGTTGTTTTACAATGTTTATTAGTTTCTGCTGTACAACAAAGTGAGTCAGCTATATATATACATATATTCCCCTTTCATGGATTTCCTTCCCATATAGGTCTCCAAAAAGCACCAAGTAGAGTTCTCTATGATGTGTAATAGGTTCTTATTAGTTATCTATTTTATACATAGCATCAATAGTGTATATACATTAATCCCAATCTCCCAATTCATCTTACCCTCCCTTGTCCCTTGGTATTCATTCATTTGTTCTCTACATTGGTGTCTCTATGTCTGGTTTTGCAAATAAAATCATCTATACCATTTTTGTAGATTTCACATATATGCATAATTCTGATGTCTCTCTGTATGACAGTCTCTAGGTCCATCCACTTCTCTGCAAATGGCAGAATTTCATTCCTTTTGGCAATGAAGTATAGTAAAATTAAATTATGTATCTATATTTAACATAATACTATGTGTTCTTTGTTGTTTAAATTATAGTGTAAACATAGCTTTTACATGCATTGAGAAACTCACCAAAATTCATGTGACTTGCTTTAGGGAGTATTTGCTTCATTGCAGTGGTCTGGACCTGAATCTGCAGTATCTCTGTGGTACACCTATACTTCATTAGCCCCTGGAAAAAGGTGTTTTCTTGTTTTGTAGGCATGGAAAATAATTATAAGTGTGAAATGAGAGTGACATTCAGTAACTTATAAATACTATGCACAGGTTCATGCATGCTGAGTCACTTTAGTTGTATCCTACTCTTTGCAACCTTATGGACTTTAGCCCATCTGGCTCCTCTACCCATGGGATTCTCTAGGCAAGAATAGTGGAGTGGGTTGCCATGCCTGCTTCCAGGGGATCTTCCCGATTCAGGGACTGAACCCAGGTCTCTTATGTTTCTTGCATTGGCAGGCAGGGTCTTTATCACTAGCGCCACCTGGGAAGCCCTGTAAATCTGACAGGGCCCTGAATATATTGCTTCTTATTCATGCTTCTAAGCCTTTGCTCTCAACATTTTCCCAGTCCACAGTTCCCTCTTTCTGCTTCCTGGCTACAAAAACTTCTGGCGGGGGCTGGGGATTAAAGTCCACATCCCCTATTCCAAACTAGTTTATGTGATTTTATGTTGTTCCTCCCAGTCATGGACATCCTTGACACTTTGAGTTTGTTTCATTTAGAGACAGATGAATAAAGTGGAAAGGGCATTGAAACTGAAATCAGAATAACTGTGTTTAAGATTCAACTCAAACATTATTTGCTGGGTGACCTTCAGCAGATCACATCTCTGAGACACTCCCTTTTTTTCTTGCCAGTTTTAATAAGAAACAGATTTATCCATTTAGGAAATGAACTTTATCTAAGGATTAATCAAGATTAAAAATGTAAACGTTTGTAAATTGTAAATGTGCTCTACAATGTGTACTATGGTGTCATTCTAATCTCTTTTCCTCAGCTTCTGGAAATTCTAATTTTAACACATTTATATTTTCTTTAACACCAAGCTTCGTGTCTTGAATGTAACGGGTGCTCAATGAACATTTGCTGATTTGATTTGCAGATGAAGGTGATTTTCTTCCCAGCCCCACCCCACAGGGAGCTATTTTTAGTTTTTTATACACATCCAGTTTATCTGCATTGGTACCTTGGCAGGTATTTTTTCTCAAGTTATATGTTTCCATTCTTTACATTTTGCCTTTCTGTTTTGGGAATATATATTTTCAAATGACAGGTGTGCGTGTAGGAATTTCTACTTTTTTGCAAACTTGAAGATGAGGGAGAATGAAAGAATAAGGCATAACATATAGAACAAAAAGTTGGATTCATGTTTTGGTGAGACAGAAACCGGAAATGAGAAGAAAAATTAAGGCTGGACTTGGTGTTTGTAGAGGTGGATTAGATGATGTTGGAAAGCTACCAATAATCTTCATTTTTTTGAGTGGAGATATGTACAATACCTGTTTCAATTCTTTGTGTTTGGATGGGATGAAGATTTTAGGGGCCTTGGTGGGGAGTTAATTTAATCCGGCCTATAGGATGAAGCTAACATATGGCCAGTTCCTCCTCCATAGCCAGGGAAGCCCCCCCTCCCTATTATGGGGAAAGACCTGATCTTTTCTGTGTGTGTTGCAAAGCAAGGGAGGCAGTTGGTTATATTCTTAAATGCTGGTTGCACTTTGTGGGCTGCTTAGAAACGATTGCTAAGGTGTTTCCCATCCTTTCAGCTCCCTGCTGCCTCCTGGGTTCCTGAGGGACATCCCAGAGCTACAGAAGGATGGGCTGATGGGCGAGTGGCTAGATTGCTGCTCAGCCTCACCACCTGGCTCCATAACTGCTCCATCTGTCAGTTGTTCCGGGCAGCTGAAGAGTTCAGGAGTTCAAAGCTTCACTCCGGGCTGCTTCTGAGCATTTCTTTATTCTCCCAAGACCCTATATTCTGGCCAGGGAGAGGGCATTGGAGCCAAGAGCTTCTCATCCCAGCAGCCCAGGGTATATAGAGTTGGCAGCCAACAGGCCCCACGCTGTTCTGCTCCTTAGGAATTTGCATAAGAATTGTTGTGCTTATTTCTGTTCATTTTACCACTTTCTCTTTTCATGATTTGTCTGTGAGAAATTTGGGATGAATTATAAATTTACTTATCCAGTAAGGCTTGGAGAAATGTAAGGTGGTACTTCAGTAATGGCACAGATAAGAAAGCTGAGGGTTTATTTAGTAAATCTAAAAAAAAGAAAATGCTGTTAGTGTTGGAGGAATGTCAGCCTAGCAGATCCAGGGAGGCCCTTTCCTGGGAAACCAAATTGACACTGAGGCAGATGTGTGTGCTGTCCATTTCCAAGCCCACTTTAACAGTCAGGTTTTAAGGATTTGGATTACTTATTTGCGTTGTAGCTGCACAGTGCAGACAGAGGAGCGAATGAGATTCCTTTATTGATTTTCTATTTGTACCTAACAAACTACCTTACACTTGACTGCTTAAACCACACACATTTATGCTCTCATAGTTTTTGTGGCTTAGGAATCCAGGCTTGGCTGAACTTGGTCCTCACCTCAAGGTCTCACCAGGCTACAATGAAAAGTGTCAGCTGGACTGTGTTTCATCTGAAGGCCCAACTGGGGAGGCACCTACTTCTAAGCTCACTCATGTTGTTGTAGAATCTATTTCTTTGTAATTGTAGGACTCAGGGCTCCAGTTTCTTCCTGGCTGGCAATCAGAGGCTTCTTTTAGCTCCTTGGGGCCCATATGGTTCATTGTCACTTGGTCTCCTTGGCTGCTTGCTTCTTCAAAGTCAGAAAGAGAAAAAGTGAGTGAGTCTACTAAGACAGAATCCTATATAATGTATCATGATCATGAGAATGACCGGTGCCGTATTTTATTGACCAGATGCAAGTCTTGCCCACAAAAAAGGGAAACCAAGAGGTGGGGATCATGGGTTACCCTAGAGACTGTCCTCTGTTTCAGAATCCACTATCAGTTGGGCTGGTTAGGTTTGCTTGTTTGTGGACAGAAATTAGACTCTGATTCTAAAGCAGTCCTTGTAGAAATGTACAGTTACTTGTGTCCATGAAACCAAGTTCTGCTCATGTAATGTGAGGAGAATTGATGTTTATCTTTCCCTAACCTGGCCCTTGGATATCTTCACTATAAATTCCACATTGTCCTTCTAAATCTTATTCTTGAACAGAGAGGACTACAAGAACTCAAAAGAGGGCAGAGGCATGAAAGATGAAAAGAGATACCTGAGGGACCACGTAGACTAGAGCACAGCCCCGTCCATCTGAACTCAACAGTGACTGGATCAAAACATGAACTATTACTGTGTTAAGTGTATTACTATTTGTTTTTCAAACTTCTGTCATCATGGCTTAATACCAGTTTCTTTTCACAGGCTTGGATTCAAAGATGGCTGGGAAGGCTCTCACCTCAAAACATGTGGGTAGAAATGCCTAAAATTCCATTACTATGCATTCATTTCTTAAGTGTTATCATTGCCTTGTTCATAGCATCTTTTGAAACAAAAGTATCTCATGAGGGAGAAATACATACATCTTTAAATACCAGTGGACCTGACAAGAGAAATGGGATAATAACCCTTGAGAGAAAAGAAGGCAGAAAGCAGACAGATGAAGGGTAGATAGCAACTTATTTTACAGAGGTTTGTTGAGTATCTACTATATGGCAGGTAATACACTAGGCTTGAAATATAAAGAATACTGTGCCTCAGTCCCCAGAGAGTTAACCTTTTAATATTTCAGAGGTGAAGCAACACCTTATACTAAATGTGTCATGATTCTTTATCCCCCACAAAGCTCTTGTTAAATAAATGTGTGTTTTCATTCATACCATCTCAGAATCAAGGAAATATGCCATGGCTAGAGGCTTTTTATGTGGTGCTTTAGTTAATGATACTGTAATAGGATATTATTAACCCTATTTAACTCTTACTCATCTTTCAACACTCTAATTATCTGGAAAATTTGTCTCATCTCACATTAGATCACCTTTCCTTATTAATCACTCTTACAGTGGCAAATGTCTTATCTCCCCAGGACCTCAAAAAGTTGCCATTATGTTTATATGATTATTAAATTTACTTTTGGCTTCCTTACCATACTGCAAAATGTATGAGGAAAGGGACCATGGCCACTTTTGCTCCCGTTTGTAATATATAGGACATCATTGATTTGTAATCTATGTTTGTTGAATGGAGAAATAAATAGGTAATCAACTTGTCAAATTTCTAATAGTGTGGGAAAAGGAGGTTATCTCTCAATGACACCTGAGTTGGTTCCATGGAGTAACTGTTACTTGACTGCACTTTCCTATAGATCACTAATCATTGACTCAAATTATGGTCTGACCACCCAGAAATCATAGAGAAACCCAGGAGAGATCACACTTCGTTTCCTACCCATTCCTTTCATCACTATTATACCTCTTGTAGACAAGTCAGGTTTTAGAGATGGTCTTTAGAGTCAGAGGGTATTTTCATAATAGCAACAGAAAAAACTTAGAATTAACATAACAACTCAGATATTAAAAGTCTTTCCATCCCTGTACCATAATTTTTCAGTGGCCACTTTCTCTGTAAGTGCTTACCTCTTAAAAAGTCATGTCTCTTCCTATATATCCCCCCCCCTTGTTTATTTCTCCAGCATATCAATATACCCTTTTCTCTATCTCTTCATTTCATTCTATTTCCATTTCTCAAGGCCTCTGTGCTTTGCCTTCTAACTTCCTCAGGGAGATAATCTCCTAAGAAAACTGTTGTCCACCAAAGAGTGGCTCTGGTACTGATAATACTTTGATTTCCCCCTTACCCACATGTATTTTCTCTTTCTACTTTATCAGAGAGTCATTAGGACACTCATGAGTTGCACCTCTATGCCCCTGTGCTCTTTATGGCTCATGACTATTTGTGGAGAAACACTTGACAGCCTTAAGACAGATTCCTTGGCTCCACTGCATTACTATTGAATCCAGGTCTCTGAGAATGATCTATCAATTTTTAACAAGCCCTCTAATGATTATTATATACATTGAAGTTTGATTAAAAACAAACAAACAAACAAACAAACTAGAACCTCCTTGGAGGTCCACTGGTTAAGACTTCTCCTTCCAATGCAGGGGATACAGGTTCAATCCCTGGTTGGGGAGCTAAGATCTCATATGCCTTGTGACTAAAAACCCAAAACATAAAACAGAAGCAATATTGTAATATATAAAATAAAGAGATTAAAAATGGTTAACATCAAAGAAATCTTTGAAAAACAGAAGGAATTGACTTGGTAGAGTCCTATCTTGCTTTCAGTTTACTCCTTTCTCCATTGTAGTCAGCCTTATTGGCACATTTACCTTTTTTGTTTTATCTTTATTTTCCTTTTTTGTTTTATCTTTATTTTTATCATGCATCCTCAATATAACAACTTATTCTCTTGCCTTCACTATACCACTTCTATACGTTTAACTTCTTTTCTACTGTTTCTTTTCTATGAATAAATGAATAAACAGAAATCTCTCTTAAGAATTAAAACAATCTTCCTGGCCTCTGCCAGCCACCACCAGCCTTATTTCTCTCTTTCTATTCAGAGATAAATTTCTCAGGGGCATTGCCTACATCCTCTGTCTCATTTTTTGCACATCTCATTCCCTCCTTAGCCCACTGCAATTTGGCTTTTGGCATGGCTATGAAAAATTTCTCACCAGAGTTTCTCATTCATTTAAATATTATTTTTCAGTTCACATTTTAATTGATTCTTTAACTTCTTTGCATCTGTGACATCCACTCTTGCCTACTTCTGCTTTACTCATCTGCTCATATTGTCACTGTCTTCTTTATGTTTCTTCTTCCCTTAAGTGGACCTAAAATTTGAGATTTATTAAGGTTCAGTCCTAAACTTTTTTCCATAGCCACTCTGACTAAGGTTAGTTTCTCCAGAATTAGCAGGTAGTGTATTTGTTAAGGAGTATTCTTGGGATCCACATCTATGGATGGGAGATGGATTCCAGGTTTGGTTGAGGGAAGTGTTGATCTGTGATAAAGATCCAACCACAACCTCAATCAACAATACGGGGACTCTGAAACTGAAATGGCTCTTCAGTGTTTCTGGGTTAGGTCATGATGCCCTGGCCTTTATAATCTTTTGTATATTTGTCATCCAACCTGGAAATATATATGACATGACTTTTGGAGATAAAATACTCCTGAGGTATCTGACAGATAAAGGCTCTCAGCCAATGGCACTCTGAGCAAGGAAAGCAACTGATAGTTACATAAAAGAGGACCTGGGGGGCTCATTGCAGTGAACTCCAGATACTTTTTTTTTTGTCTATTTGCAAACTCATCTACAGTTATTCTTACAGGGAAGAATAAAATCTAACTACATATTCGGTCTGTTTCTTTAACTTTAACCTTTGCTTCCCGTTGCTTTTGTTCAGTAAAGGGACTCTGTCTCTACAGAACGACCTGCCTTGGGAAACCCTACCCCTTTGCCTGAATGTTTAACCAAAGTGCCTTTGTTCAGGGAAACATACTGACCTGTGAATGGCTGCAACAAAAAAAAAATTAACACATTTCATCCCCGAGGCTGGCCATTCCAGGAGATATTTGTTTTTTTACTTTACTTCCTCACCTTGTCCTCCACCTTTGTTCTGTAAAAGAAATCAACATTCAGAGCCTAATAGGATGATTATTTTGAGCCCCTAGTCTTCCATCTTCTTGGTCTGCCAGCTTTCCTAATAAAGTTACATTCCTTACCTCAGTACTTTGACTCCCAGTTTATTGGCCTGTCATGCTGTGAGCAGAGCAAGCTTGGACTCAGTAACATTTCCTTTTAGTTGGCCTTGTCTCTGAGCTCTAGCTCCATATTCCCAACTGTCAGCCCAGCACCTACAATTCGACGTCAAGGGCTTCCTCAACTCCTCACATCCAAACTGGACTCAGTGCCTCTGTCGTTCTTCTCCCCAAACACCATAAAACCAAAACCAGTTATGTTTTTTTTTCTCTTCTCCTTTCTTAGTAGGTAACACCATCACCTGTATAATCCTAAAAATCATTCTCTCTTCCCTGATCTTTTGTCAGTTCCCACGTGGAAACATACTCACATTATGTTGTTTTGATATTTTGATATCAATTGAATCCATCTCCTGCTTTCTCTTTTCACTGCTAAGTCTTGAGTTCAGGTTCTCATTGTTTCATGTCAAGGATAAAGTAACGTTCTAATGCATCTCTTCCCATCATTTTTCTGTCTTTTCAGTTTCAACAATCTTTTTATAACTTGGATTGATCAAATCTCTATTCTGCTTAAGACCCTGAAGTAATTTTCTTGTTGTTTTAAGATAAGGACTAATATCTTTAACATAAACTGTTGGCTTCCTGCATATCTCACCAGGATGATCTCATGGTCAAGTTTTAGCCACACTGGCCTTCATATTGATTAAGTATGTTACGTTCCTTCTAACCTAGGCCCTGGACATGTATTTCTTTTACCTGAACAATACTCTTACCTCACCTCCTACAATTACTTTTGTCTACATATGGAATTCCCACTCAAGCATTAGATTTCACATCAGTAGTTATTTCACTGAGATTTCCCTGAGTTTCCGAAACTGTTCTGAGTTCTGTTATAATGTCTCACAGTACACGTTTCCTTATTAAAAAATTGCAATTACTTCCAAGTATACATATATTTGTTGGATAATTAGTAGCTTCTTTTTTTCAATAGAGTATTATTTCCACAAAAGTAAAGACCTTATTTTTGGTATGTGGAAGAAAAAGAGCTCAGATTCCCATATCTAAAGATAAACCAAACAATTTTTGGAATAAATATTCTTCATGGATGGTTTTTCTATAATCATCGAGTAGGTGGAAGATGTTAATGGTTCTCAAGATACTTAAAAACCCACCACTAGATTGCATGGCTGCATGGGGGCAGAATGTAGGCGAAGAAATATCACAGAGAAAGTAGAAAATGCAAAGCTTCTCACAGAGGCTAGACATTAAGCCTGGTGTGTGGGTGTGAAAGGAGAAGGAAATTACCTGTGAGAGAAAAAGTTAAATTTTTGCTAAACCTTTGAGAGCAGGTCCTTGTCTCATGGAATGTGGCCTTTAGGCTCCCTCAGAGGGGCAGGCTCTTATCTAATGTTCTGTGGCCTTCAGGCCTTTACAAAGACCCCCTGCGGATGTTGTTTTTCCTTCAGGGGCTTTCCAGAAAGTCAATTTCCAGGTAATAGCTAACCGACAGAATGTAGACCGACCAGCCGTTTTGACCTGATAGCAAACGGACCAATCCCTGTAAAAGTTAAAACCTGTGCACCAATCAAACTGTCCCCACCCTACCCTCACCTGTTTGTGGTTTTTGTGCTTAAAAACTGCTCTGTAACGGATGTTCAGGGTTCGTTCCTCCTTGGAGGTGACTGAACTCCGGCACGCCGGCTTAATAAATCCTCTTGCTCCTTGCATCGAATCCGAGTCACTGTGATCTTTGCAGCGACGTGTCCTAGGATAAGACCGCAAGGTCTAACACCTGTAATGCCTAAGAATCTAACATTATCAGATAAAATAAACATTAACACAGTGCAAAGTATTGGGCTATGAATTTTTAAGTTAAAAATTATTTATATTTCTCCTTGTCTGTCTGACTTAATTCATATGACATTCTTTTTCTGTAGAATCTAAAAAGAAATGTTACAAATGAATTTACTTACAAAATAGAAACAGACTCACAGATTTAGAGAGCAAACTGTATGGCTGTCTGAGGAAAGGTTGAGAAGAAGAGATAGTTAGGGAGTGGGGATGGACATGTACCCCATGCTATATTTAAAATGGATAACCAACAAAGACCTACTGTACAGCACAGGGAATTCTGCTCAATGTTATGTGGCAAGCTGGATGAAAGAGAAGATTGGGGGAGAATGGATGCATGGCTGAATCCTTTTGCTGTACCCTGAAACTATCACAACATTGTTTGTTAATTGGCTACACCACAATACAAAATAAAAAGTTAAAAACGTTATTCACTCAGGGCAAGTATCCTTTTAAAAATCTGCCATGATTATGATTTCCGTGTCTTTAATCATTTTTAAATACTCTGAGAAAAGTAGAAATATTGTGATATTTCAATATATTAATGATGGTCATGTTTTTCTGGAACTCTCTTACTTTTTCCAAGATCCAGCGGATGTTGGCAATTAGATCTCTGATTCCTCTGCCTTTTCTAAAACCAGCTTGAACATCAGGGAGTTCATGGTTCACTTATTGCTGAAGCCTGGCTTGGAGAATTTTGAGCATGACTTTACTAGCATGTGAGATGAGTGCAATTGGTAGTCTGATCATTCTTTGGCATTGCCTTTCTTTGGAACTGGAATGAAAACTGACCTTTTCCAGTCCTGTGGCCACTGCTGAGTTTTCTGTATGCAGGTCAGGAAGCAACAGCTAGAACTGGACATGGAACAACAGACTGCTTCCAAATAGGAAAAGGAGTACGTCAAGGCTGTATATTGTCACTCTGCTTATTTAACTTCTATGCAGAGTACATCATGAGAAATGCTGGACTGGAAGAAACACAAGCTGGAATCAAGATTGCTGGGAGAAATATCAATCACCTCAGATATGCAGATGATACCACCTTTATGGCAGAAAGTGAAGAGAAGCTAAAAAGCCTCTTGATGAAGTGAAAGAGGAAAGTGAAAAAGTTGGCTTAAAGCTCAACATTCAGAAAATGAAGATCATGGCATCTAGTCCCATCACTTCATGGGAAATAGATGGGAAAACAGTGGAAACAGTGTCAGACTTTATTTTGGGGGGCTCCAAAATCACTGCAGATGGTGACTGCAGCCATGAAATGAAAAGACTCTTACTCCTTGGAAGAAAAGTTATGACTAACCTAGATAGTGTATTCAAAAGCAGAGATATTACTTTGCTGACTAAGATCAGTCTAGTCAAGGCTATGGTTTTTCCTATGGTCATGTACGGATGTGAGAGTTGGACTGTAAATAAGGCAGAGTGCCAAAGAATTGATGCTTTTGAACTGTGGTGTTGGAGAAGACTCTTGAGAGTCCCTTGGACTGCAAGGAGATCTAACCAGCCCATTCTGAAGGAGATCAGCCCTGGGATTTCTTTGGAGGGAATGATGCTAAAGCTGAAACTCCAGTACTTTGGCCACCTCATGCGAAGACCTGAATCATTGGAAAAGACTTTGATGCTGGGAAGAATTGGGGGCAGGAGGAGAAGGGGACAACAGAGGATGAGATGGCTGGATGGCATCACGGACTCGATGAACGTGAGTCTGAGTGAGCTCTGGGAGATGGTGATGGACAGGGAGGCCTGGCTTGCTACAGTTCATGGGGTCGCAAAGAGTTGGACATGACTGAGCAACTGAACTAAACTGAATTGAATGATGGGCATAATCAAATCTAGCAAAAAAAAGGAGGTACACTGAATTCAGTAAAAGCTACCATGAAAGAACTGATCTGCCATGGTGAACATGTATAAATTGCACTGGGATGACCCAGAGTGATGGTTTGAGGAGGGAGAGGGAAGGGGAGGTTAAGGATTGGGAACACCTGTACATCAGTGGTGAATTAATGTTGATGTATGGCAAAGCTAATACAGTACTGTAAAGTTAAAAAAAAAAAGTAATTGCTTTTGTACATAAGGTCACAAACAGGATTCCCTAGTGGCTAAGACAGTAAATAATCTGCCTGTAATGCAGGAGACAGGCTTTCCTTGTGGCTCAGCTGGTAAAGAATCCACCTGCAATGCAGGAGACCTGAGTTTGATCCCTGGGTTGGGAAGATCCCCTGGAGAAGGGAATGGCTACCCATTCCAG
>SJYC01013184.1:0-13263 GCA_006408675.1 Madoqua kirkii | reverse complement strand
GGTTAGCATGGTATTTTAAAAATTAAAATAGCTTCTGATATTTAAAATAATAGGGAAGTTTCCAGATACATGTATTTTCTTGAAGAAAAAAAAAACTAGCAATACTGGATCAGAATTCAATTTTTGCATTAACTGACAGTAGCAATATAAGGACCGCAGCCCCTTCTGGTTGGAGTACATTCTGTGAGTTCCCTGGTTTACCCCAGTCTTGGTGATTTCCACTGACTTACACTTTATCATCCTGTCCCATAGAGTTGTGTCTGTGATTCCTGTTATTTGCAGGTTTCTATAAAGTGAAATATGCTCATGACAATAATGTATAATGTACAATAATGTCTGAGACCAATCTATATGTAAAGCTGTGGTTCTCACGTGGGTTGGGGAAATTGCCTTGCTAGGGAACATCTAACCATGCTGGAGCATTGCTGTCTGTACACTGTGAGGGTGGGGGGGGGTGGTTGGTGGATGATTATATTAGAATCTTGTGGTAGAAACCAAGGATGCTGCTGAACAATCTACAAAGTATGAGACAGCCCCCAGAACAAGGTATACTCCAGCTCAAACAACAATTATACTGATGTGAGAAAATCCTTTATGTGGATGGTATATATAGTGATTCACTCTCAAATAATAAAATAGATTTCGATAAAAGAGATCAAAGAATATGGGTAGATTTTATGTAATTGCTGGCCACTGCCAAATTTCCCTCAAGAACGGCTTTTCCAATAGATGCTGTTTTAATTGCTTATGTACTTATGTAATGATAAAATTCATAAATAAACACAAGATAGAGTATGATAGAATTTAAGAAAAAAAATCCTGGATACATAATCTAGTCTTGATGTACTTCTGAGCTCAAGAATGTCTTTAAAGTAGAAACTTTTCCTGTATCTTCTTCGCAGTGTTGAGGACACACCTCAAGTTCAATAAATATTTATTCATGATAATGGGACATTTTGAGGCTGCCTACTTAAAAAAACATTGTAGTAAGCAGTTCCATGTTAATTAGCATTTGTGGGCATTAACAATGTCTGAGGACTATACAGAATCTGAGAAGTTATGATGTATTTTTAAAAATAAGTTCAAAATAAATAAATTATTTCCCTTTCTTTTAGTTTTTTTTTTTTCAACTTCATCCCTCTTAAAAAATATTGTAATATTTTCCTCTTATGGTGAAGTTCTAGATTCAGGATTTGAACAGAGATAAAATTTCAAGAATATTTCATTTATACAGATAAGGAAATTGAGGGCTAGAGAGAACTGTTTCAGTCTGACCCATGATTGTAGCCCAAATTCTGAGGTGGATTCAAATGAATTCAAATACAATCAAATGGAGTGAAGTGTGTGTCACTGTAGGGGACTTTGGGTGCAATAACAATTGGGGGGGCAGGTCAGAGAGCAAGCAGAGTAAGGAGGGTGGAGAGAAGGGGGGTGAGGAGGGGCACTGTATTGCACGCTGAAGCCAAAGAAGTTGAGAAGGATGGGTCTGGGGAAGGGAATAGGGTTAGAAAGGCACTGTATGCAGTTGTGGCCTAACGGTGGTTAGGTTTGGTACCATGTGTCAGAGGCTGAAGCAGGGTGAAGCAGATACTGTGCACAGGCAGGATAGCAGCTGTCTGGCTGAGTAATGCAGTGTGCTCAGGGTTGGGGGCACATATATCTGAGTGAGTGGTAGAGGCAGCAGCAGTCCAGCATCATATGTATTGTGGGTGTAGAATCTTGGGGCTTGAGCAGCTATAGAGGGCTCACCTCTGGTGATGGAGATGGTAGATGGTCAGAAGGTCACAGTGGTGGTAAATTATTTCCATGTATGTGGAAAATCAAATAGGTAAATGTACTAAAGATAATGTTGTTGTTGTTTAGTTGCAAAGTCTTGTTTGACTCTTCTGCAACCCCATGGCTCCTCTGCCCTCTGTCTCCTGTGTCTTTGTAGCCTACCACGCTCTTCTGTCCATGGGATTTTCCAAGCAAGAATACTGGAGCAGATTGACACTTCCTTCTTCAGAGGATCTTCCCAACCCAGAGATAAAACCTGTTTCTTCTGCATCGGCAGATGGATTCTTTACCACTGAGCCACCAGGGAAGCCCACTAACAATAATAGAAGCCGATTTTCTGCCTGCCATGAAAAGAAGTTGCAAATACGCAAAGGGAGAAAATTACAATGAATTCTGTATAGAAGAATGAAATAGAAAGTATATACTTTGGTCACCTCATGTGAAGAGTTAACTCATTGGAAAAGACTCTGATGCTGGGAGCAATTGGGGGCAGGAGGAGAAGGGGACGATAGAGGATGAGATGGCTGGATGGCATCACTGACTTGATGGATGTGAATTTGAGTGAAATCTGGGAGTTGGTGATGGACAGGGAGGCCTGGCATGCTGTGTATCATGGGGTTGCAAAGAGTCAGACACGACTGAGTGACTGAACTGAACTGAACTGAATGTTCAAAATCTGTAGTATATATAAATAGATATTAAAATTAATTATGATGTACATGTGTAAGTGTATGTTTTCTGAAAGAGTTTTTTCCTTGGAGTATCATTTAAAAAATGAAAAAATAATTCAAGTTATGATCAGATTTCAACAATTATCAAAGTAATAACTAATTTAGCCAGATAATTTCAATGAATGCCAAAAGAAGCATATGGAAGTTTGATAAGCTATTGGGTATTTACATAGTCATAAAACACTTCCCCATAAAATTTCTACTAATTATAATAGCAAAAAGTGTAACTTTTAAAAGAGAAGCACTGAAAGCATTTCTTATTTAAATAATCAAAGTTAATATGGGAAAAAGCAAAACGGACTTTGGTGTAAATCAAAATTACAATATATGCTACATGGTAAAATACAGTGTTGCTTGCTTGAATATCATCATGAAGAAACATTAGACAAACTAGAGATGTTCTACAAAATAACTGATCTAAAATTATTAAAATAGTATAAATACTGAAAACCGAGGGAAGGTTAGGTATTTCAGATTGAAATAGAGCAGAAGAATATGAGAGCTAAATATGACACATTTTGAAATAGGTTATTTTGCTATAATGGATATTATTGGGTAAACAAATTGATTCTGTGTATTATCTGATAGGTTTAGTTTTAATATATTGACTGTACATTGTAATTATATAAGAGATAGTCTTGATACTATAGCATCATGATTGCTACATATATTCAGATAGTTCAGGACAAATAATAATTTTATTTCATCGCAACTGTTTTGTAGGTTTGAAGCCATTTCAAAATATACAAAAAATATTTACAATTAAAATAAAATTTAGATTTTTTCAATATATTATGCTAAAAATAAAAATGTAACTGACAGAAATACCTTTTGTGATTATCTTCTTTCACTTAGGAGTGTACATTTAAGTTTTCTCAATATCTTTCCATGGATTTAGAGCTAATTTTTTTTTTAGTCTTGAATAATATTTTGTCTAGATGTACCATAATTTATTTATCCATTCATCTACTGAAAGACATCTTGGTTATTTCCAATTTGGGTAACTGCAAATAAAGCTGTTATGATCATCCATGTGTGGACTTTGTATGGGCGTGAGTTCTTTACTACTCTGGATAAATACAAAAGAGCACAATTGCTGGATCGTATACTAAGGGTATCTCTGTAGGAAACTGCTCTGCTGTCCTCTAGGTGGCTGTACCATTTTGCTTTTTTACCAGCATTGAATGAGAGTTCCTGCTACTCCACAGTTTTTCAGCATTTGGTTTTGTGTTTCTAGATTTTAACTATTCTAATAAGTGTGTAATGGTATCTCATCATATTTATTGTTTTAAAAAACAAAATAGACAAAGTAATATAAATGAGGTACAATGTTTTCCAAGGAAAAACAAAATCAAAAGTGATTAATGATAAATGTGAGAACATATAGTGTTTAAAATAAGTAAATCTCACACTGTAGTAAAGTAATGCTCAAAGTTCTCCAAGCCAGACTTCCACAATACATGAACTGTGAACTTTTAGATATTCAATCTGGTTTTAGAAAAGGCAGAGGAACCAGAGATCAAATTGCCAACATCTGCTGGATCATGGAAAAAGCAACAGAGTTCCAGAAAAAAACATTTATTTCAACTTTATTGACTATGCCAAAGCCTTTGACTGTGTGGATCACAATAAACTGTGGAAAATTCTGAAAGAGGTGGGGATACCAGGCCATCTGGCCTGCCTCTTGAGAAATCTGTATGCAGGTCAGGAAGCAACAGTTAGAATTGGACATGGAACACAAGATTGGTTCCAAATAAGAAAAGGAGTACGTCAGTTCTGTTCAGTCACTCAGTTGTGTCCGACTGTTTGTGACTCCATGGACTCCAGCACGCCAGGCCTCCAGTCTCTCACCAGCTCCCAGAGTTTACTCAAAACCATGTCCATTTAGTCACCCTGCTTATTTAACTTATATGCAGAGTACATCGTGAGAAATTCTGAGCGGGAAGAAACACAAGCTGGAATCAAGATTGCTGGAAGAACTATCAATAACCTCAGATACACAGATGATATCACCCTTATGGAAGAAAGTGAAGAGGAACTAAAGAGCCTCTTGGTGAAAGTGAAAGAGGAGAGTGAAAAAGTTGGCTTAAAGCTCAACATTCAGAAAATGAAGATCATGGCATCTGGTCCGATCACTTCATGGGAAATAGATGGGGAAACAATGAAAACAGTGTCAGACTTTATTTTCTTGGGCTCCAAAATCACTGCAGATGGTGACTGCAGCCATAAAACTAAAAGATGCTTACTTCTTGGAAGGAAAGTTATGACCAAACTAGACAGCATATTTAAAAGCAGATATATTACTTTATCAACAAAGGTCCATCTAATCAAGGACCTTTTTCCAGTAGTCGTGTATGGATGTAAGAGTTGGACTATGAAGAAAGCTGAGTGCTGAAGAACTGAGCTTTTGAACTGTAGTATTGGACTGAGTCCCTTGGACTGCAAGGATATCCAGCCAGTTCATCCTGGAGGAAATCAGTCCTGAATGTTCATTGGAAGGACTGATGCTGAAGCTGAAACTCCAATACTTTGGCCACTTGAAACAAAAAGCTGACTCATTGGAAAAGATCCTGATGCTGGGAAAGATTGAAGGCAGGAGAAGGGGATGACAGAGGATGAGATGGTTGGATGGCATCATTGACTCAATGGACATGAGTTTGAGTAAACTCTGGTAGTTGGTGAGAGACTGGAGGCATGGTGTGCTGGAGTCCATGGAGTCACAAAGAGTTGGACACAACTGAGTAACTGAACAGAACTGAATAGTGCCTTAAAGAGACACTAGTCATAGCTTTAATTTTAACCAAAATACATGAAAATGCTTAATAATAAGTGAATAAGATAGAATATTTAGACACAATTGTGTATGTAATAATCATGTTTAAAAAAAAAAAAAGAATGAATCCTCAGCATAAATTTGGTTCAGATATTGAGAAAAAAAAAGAAAATGAAGTCACTAAGTCATGTCTGACTGTTTGAGACCCCATGGACTGTAGCCTGCTTGGCTCCTCCATCCATGATTGAGACTATTGTTATATAATTAAAAGCAGTAACTCTCCATTGGACTCCATCCTGTGTGATGGTGATGAATCCTTCTATAAAGTAGATGAACTCACAGCCCTTGACTCACTTGATCTTAAGAGGTTCCCAAGTGGTCAATGGGTTTGGAAGAAGCTGACCCTATCGAGGACTGTGGCATCTGGCAAGGGACTAAGAATAAGCAAGGTTTCCCCCTTTTGCAAGTGGGATATACCAGAGGGCTTATCTTCTACTACATTTTCTAGCAAGGAAATCTTGGTAGCCTTAGTGGATCTGTGGGCACTACTTTCATGATCCAAAGAATAATCGGCTGGGTACAGAGTGCCACAGATTCAGAACCCATGAGAGCCTGTTTCCAGGAGAATCTACTTATGTGTTTAGCAATTGCTGCATTTACTGTGTATGGCACAGGGCTGAAGATGATGGTTTCTTGTATCAGAAGTCAGTGGGCAACTTATGGTCCTCATAAATTGTCTAGAGATTCCAGGAAGCATGAGAGGATGTTGCTAAAGCATCTACATACAGCAATATCTAAGGTTATTATTCTTGTACTGCAATTTAGTCAGATTCTAGAGACTTTAGTTGGAGGAAGACCCATTCAAAATGAGTCAGTTTGTAAAGTAATAGTTCAGATAGGCTAAAGTCAAATTTATTAATAAGAAATATGTCACTTCTCAAAACAGAATTGTCTAAAGGAAGTTGTGGATGCTGAATTAGTAGATAATCAGTGCTGTTTCTTAGCAGTGTTGGGATGAAGCCCTCATTTTACCAGATAATTTCCAAAAATCTAACCACAGTCTTGGGGTCTTATAGAATGTATAGAGCAATGACTTGTCTTCTTTTTATGAGCTCCTTTGTTAGTATTTTTGGTTTATGATTGAATGACAGTAATTTCAATAATATTGTCTAGGGAGATCTTAATGGGTAAAAATGTAGCATTCAGTTCAGTTCAGTTCAGTCCAGTCGTGTCCAACTCTTTGTGACCCCGTGAGCCACAGCATGCAAGGCCTCCCTGTCCATCACCAACTCCAGGAGTTCACTCAAACTCACGTCCATCATAATGTTGCTAAAATGTTGTGTTCTACTCTGTAGCCTACTAGGCTCCTCTGTCCATGGGAATTTCCAGGCAATAGTACTGGAGTGGATTACCATTTCCTTCTCCAGGGGATCTTCCTGACCTAGGGATCGAAGCCCGGTCTCCCACATTGTAGACAGATGCTTTACCATCAGAGCCACCAGGAAGCCCACTGATTAGCAATCTTAATGGTCTTAATTCATCTTGGGGGTCAATTACAGTTATAAAATTGGAGTTCCACTAAATGTTTTCTAAATTTTCAAAAATTTTCAACATTTTCTACTGATTTCACAAATTTTAAGTATAAGATTAAAACTATTTTTAACCTAATAATATTCAGAAAAATAACTACTAATTTGGTTCTTTTTAGATTTACCCTGATGAAGCTTAGTCTCAGTTCCAGGACCAGTGACATTATACGTATAACCAAGAAGACAGAGGATAATGTTTTTTTTTTTTTTTTTAACTTACATAATGGAGTGTTTCTGGGGAGAACAAGACAGGTTTCCAAAGATGGGCCAAAACTGACTTAAAAGAACAGGGAAAAGACGTTGACCTGGAGCCTTAGTTGTGCTTTGTGGGTGGAGATCATGAAGATTTTCACGGAAGCAGGGACTTGAAGTTTGAATCTCTTGCTAGTGCCAAAGTGGAGAGCATCCAGGCTTTCTTGCCAGCTTGCAGAAAGTGAAGAGGAACTAAAAAGCCTCCTGATGAAAGTGAATGAGGAGAGTGAAAACGTTGGCTTAAAGCTCAACATTCAGAAAACGAAGATCATGGCATCCGGTCCAATCACTTCATGGGAAATAGATGGGGAAACAGTGTCAGACTTTATCTTTTGGGGCTCCAAAATCACTGCAAATGGTGACTGCAGCCATGAAATTAAAATATACTTATTCATTGGAAGAAAAGTTATGATCAACCTAGAAAGCATATTCAAAAGCAGAGACATTACTTTGCTGACTAAGGTCCATCTAGTCAAGCCTATGGTTTTTCCTGTGGTCATGTATGGATGTGAGAGTTGGACTATGAAGAAGACTGAGCACTGAAGAATTGATGCTTTTGAACTGTGGTGTTGGAGAAGACTCTTGAGAGTCCCTTGGACTGCAAGGAGATCCAACCAATCCATTCTGAAGGAGATCAACCCTGGGATTTCTTTGGAAGGAATGATGCTAAGGCTGAAACTCCCTCATGCAAAGAGTTGACTCATTGAAAAATACTTTCATGCTGGGAGGGATTGGGGACAGGAGGAGAAGGGGACGGCAGAGGATGAGATGGCTGGATGGCATCACTGACTCGATGGATGTGAGTCTGGGTGAACTCCATGAGTTGATGATGGACAGGGAGGCTTCGCATGCTGCGATTTATGAGGTCGCAAAGAGCTGAACACAATTGAGCTACTGAACTGAACTGAGTCTAAAAACTATGAGTGGTCAAATATCAAAAAATGAAGTTAGCTCTTTCAGTTCAGTTCAGTTGTTCAGTCTTGTCTGTCTATTTGCGACCCCATGAACTGCAGCACGCCAGGCCTCCCTCTCCATCACCAACTCCCGGAGTTCACTCAGACTCACTTGGGGTCGCAAAGAGTCGGACACGACTGAACGACTGAACTGAACTGAACTGAACTGAAGGGATAGAGAGGAAGTCTTTCTTAAATTCATAATTTTCCTGATAAAGAGTGAAAGTGAAGATTGCTCAGTCATGTTCAACTCTTTCCGACCCCAATTCTCCAGGCCAGAATACTGGAGTGGGTAGTCATTCCCTTCTCCAGGGGGAAGAGGATCTTCAATCCAAGTCTCCTGCATTTCAGGTGGATTCTCTACCAGATGAGTCATCAGGGAAGCCCAAGAATACCTGTCTCTTATACACATCTCTATGTGTATAAGAGCCAGCCCAGATTCCCCTGCCACCAGTCTGGATGGGAGGCAGTTGGACTTAACGAAAGAAGACTTGTTAATCATGAAAATCAACTATGTATTTCTAAGGCAAACAGATTGGGCATACAGATGGCTCTTTCTTTCCCCTTATTTCATTTTTGTAGTGACACTGTTGAAAGATATTTGGAACTGAAGAGTGAAAAGCACTTGGAACTTCAGCTCAGTTTTTAGGGGAAAAAAAATCAGGGTATTTCCTTTCTGTCATTACTGTTCCAATCCCTTTGGTCTGGAGTTTCCCTATGCATTGCTGAGCTACCAGAGGAGCACTATGCAAAGAGGGCTGTGGAAACTGCAGGTTGGTGAGGATGGGATAAAGAGTGGCTATCATCTAGTTATAGTGTCTCAAAGCCATTACTGCCCACCTGGAAATTTCAGGCAGGGTTTGAGAGACTCCAAGAATCACAAGGGACTAAATCTTCATAGGTTACTCATTTATAGACGGCAGGAAAATAGCACCTTTTGAATGACTGAAAGTCTTTAGGTTTACCTGAAATGTGCGTTATCTCACTTTCACTCATCTCAAACATTTGTTTTGTGTTAACTTTTTTCAGGAGTTGAGAAAAATACAAGTAGTTCTTAAACATAGAAAATAAGTACTCAAATTCACTCATAAAAAGAATGCACATTAAAACCACACTAAATGAAAACTAATTTTTTACTTAGCAAAACCCAAAACATTTGAGAAAACTCTGTTTTGTAAGGATGTGAGGTAGTGGACTTTCTCATGGTAGAAGTAAAAATATTTGCATTCCATATAAAGGGCAATGTGGCAATATTTATCACAATTTAAAATATTCATATATTTTAACCCTGTAATTCTGTATCTGGGAATTTATAATGCAAATAGGCTCATATATATCCAAGATGATATATGTATATCCAAAGTAATTCATATTGTTTGTAATGTTAAAAGGTTAGAAATGACCTGAATATGCATTAACAAGGGGATGGTTAAATCATTTTGGTACATCTATGTAATGCAATACTGTAAGGGTATTTTAAAAATAAAGATACTTTTTATGGACTGATTTGAATAATCTTCATGAAATATTGTTCAGAATAAAACAAGATACAGAACACTGCATACATTATGCTAAGTGGGAAGAATATATGTGCTTATCTTGTCAGCATACAAGGTAATCTTGCTTCACAAGAAACTGGTGACATCGGTTGCACTGATAAAAGTAAACTGTGTGATGGCGAAAAAAGGCATGAGAGGGTGCATGATGATTTTGAAGCATCAGATTCTTTGACCCTCCTCTCCTCAGGAGGTAAAGTCCATGACCCTTCTCTTGGAACCGGCTGGGCCTTTGGGACTGCCAAGATGAGTAAAATGAGAAGTGCTGCTGCTGCATGATATCCAAGGCAATACTGGAAGAGTCTGCAACATCTGCAGGATCCCCTTGGGAGAGTGACTCCGGGAGAGAGAGAGAGAGAGAGAGAGAGAGAGAGAGAGAGAGAATGCCCCAGAAGCCCCAGTTTCTTGAGTCTTCCTGACTCCAGAATCAGACACATAAGTGAAAAAACCTTTGCGATGACTCTGGCTCTAGCCACTTTCTGACAGTACCAGAAGGAGACCCTAAAGGAGGACTGACTCATTGACCCCTAGGTTCCTTGCCAACTAATGGCATACTGTTTTAGCCACTGTTTTGGAGTGGTTTCTGTTGTTGTTCAGTCATGTCCAACTCTTTGTGACCCCACGGACTGTAGCACATCAGGCTTCCTTGTCCTTCCCTGTCTCCTGGAGTTTGCCCAAACTCATGTCCATCGAGTTGGTGATGCCCTCCAACCATCTCATCCTCTGTCATCCTCTTCTCCTGCCCTCAGTCTTCCCCAGCATCAGGGTCTTTTGCTCTTCACATCATGTGGCCAAAGTATTGGAGCCTCATCTTTAGCATCAGTCCTTCCAATGAATATTCAGGGTTGATTTCCTTTAGGATTGACTGGTTTGATCTCCTTGCTGTCCAAGGAACTCTCAAGAGTCCTCCAGTACCACAGTTCAAAAGCATAATTCTTTGATGCTCAGCCTTCTTTATGATACAACTGTCACATCCATAATGACTACTGGAAAAACCATAGCTTTGACTATATGGACCCTTGTTGGTGAAGTAATATCTCTGCTTTTTAATACACTGTCTAGGTTTGTCATAACTTTTCTTCCAAGGAGCAAGTGTCTTTTAATTTCAAGGCTATAGTCACCGTCTGCAGTGATTTTGGAGTCCAAGAAAATAAAGTCTGTCACTGTTTCCATTTTTTCCCCATCTATTTCCCATGAAGTGATTTGCTTCATAGTTTGCTAGGCAGTAAAAGATAACTGGAAGAGAGGCCCTTCACTTTTAACCCTTTATACATTTTGAACATTGACTTACATGAATATATTTCCATTTAAAAAGTAAGTAAAACTAAAATTATTCCCCCAATTTCCTGGCTTAATCTTTTTCTTATATTTAACCCTTAAAATGGTTTTAATCATGAAATTGTCTAAGATTTCCTTGGCCTGATTATCCTCAAGGACTTAATGATCAGTAGGAGTCTGTCTGGTGTGAATTGAGAAGAGCTGAAATCCCCCATACCTACTCCAGACAGACAAACAAAAATCTTTGCTTCCTCAACAGTGGAAGTTAATTCCTTAGCCAATAACATATGCAAATATGATTAATATTCTTAACATTAAATAAATGCATTCTATCAATTACCTTCTAATTGTGAAGTGAAAAGTGTACTTTTACAATGGAGGGTACCATCTGAACTGAGCATTATGAACAGAGGGTAATGTGGCATGACATGCCCAGGATGCAATGCAACATGAAGTATACAGCATCACCTATGAACTATTTGCTCCAAGAATGTTAAACTTGGAACTGCTCAGGCTTTTAGATCTAACTTCAAGTTTATGGAAAGTACAAGTGATAGAGAAACAAATTAGACACCTCCATGAGAAAACAATCAGACAAATTCAGAATATGGAACAATCTACAAGATAACTGGCCTGGTCTCTTCTAAATGGCATTGTTGAAGAGATGGGAAAACAGGTATTCTTATGCATTATTGTTGTAACTCTAGATTTATCTCCAAGGCCATGTACATTCCTGGCTTAGAAAAATCCCTCTTTCCACCCTGAATTCCAACACACATTCACAAATAAATTTTGTGTTCATCAGGATATACAACAAGAGGAATAATCATCTAAGAACTGACAAAGCAGATGTCATTTAGAACAAAACATTAAAGATTTGAGGAAATTAAACTTATTTCAAGTATACTATGTAATATTACTTGAGATAGCAGGTATTAGTGTGTAGGTTATAACTTAGCTACTATAAATATTAGTGAAATAAAGAGAGATTTTAATCAATATCTTTATGCTTCTCTCAAACTAGAGTCTTTTTAAAATTTATTAATCCTTCAGGGTCATGTAGAATTCCTATAACAGTGCCAAATTGTTTCATGCACTTAAAGCAGCCCAAGACTAAGTTAGAATTGCTATGCTAAGGTAGCTAGCAGTTGCACTCAAATAAGTTAATTATATCCAAAAAAGCTCTTCATATATCTACTGCCCACGGTTGTTCTGAGATTTACTATGCCATCAAAAGTGGGATCAAGCAACCTAATGAAATTCACTATTTATGCCTATAATCACAGCAGTGATATTTCAAGGTAGTCTCATTAGCAGAAATATTTGTAGTCAACTCATTTGGGATGCCCTTGGAAAGGAAATATGCGAAGCATATCAAAAGGGCATTGTTCCCTTTGAGAACAGGGATTTATTTATTAAAACCTTAGAGTAAATACCAAGATTAGATTAGTGCAACTGTTTCATTCTTTCCCCAGACAACAATAGAAGATGTCAGGCAAGCTAAGAAAGTGCTGAATTTAGAGTAATGCAAAGTTGTAAATAGTACTTTGCATTGAGAGAGAATAAACATTTAGGAGAAATTAGAAGCCAAGATTATTGCCTCTATTTTTTTAATCTAGTGGCTTCCAATCAGTTAACACAGTCCCATCCACAAACCTATTTAGCTGTATTACTAAATTTTAATTTAAGAAATTAGGATCTATAAATTGTTTGCTGCCCCACGGCTTCTGAAAGTAATGGTTTAGGGTCCATAAGCCAGAGAAGAGTCTCATTCCTGGGATAATGAGAATGAATTCAGGTTCAAGCATCTCAATAAACACTGCATCCTACTCTCTTTCTGTGACACAATCAACTGACATGTTCAGTGCCTCCAGAATCTAAGAACAGTTTATCTACTCAAAACACTAAGACTTGGTCTTCATGGGCTTAAATTCTCTCTCTTACCATTTACTTCAATTAAACAGGCAAATCACTCTGGAGGTCATGGTTTCTTAGTTTGTAAAATGAGAATAATAATAGTAATGACCTCATAGAAGTGTGAGGACTAAATGAGGAAAACCGTGTAAAGCACTTAGAACTCTGATGAGCACATAATACCCACTCCTCTTGTGCTCAGCATTTACTCGAGAAGGCATCATATGAGACACTGGTATTCAGTGATGGATAAGACCTCTTCCCCTCAGCAATCTCACAGTCCAATGGAGGAGCAGACGTGAAAGTAAATCACTATAATGCTATAACTGAGAAACAGCAGTGTAGAGGATGCACATGGCCCTCCCTGACTTGCTGTGGATTATGCCAGGACCCCAGCAGTGTTGCAGATCCCCACATGGTGGAGGTGCTTCAGCAGGCCCT
>SJYC01013183.1:0-11915 GCA_006408675.1 Madoqua kirkii | reverse complement strand
CAATGGAGGAGCAGACATGGAAGTAAATCACTACAATGCTATAACTGAGAAACAGCAGTGTAGAGGATGCACATGGCCCTCCCTGACTTGCTGTGGATTATGCCAGGACCCCAGCAGTGTTGCAGATCCCCACATGGTGGAGGTGCTTCAGCAGGCCCTTAAAAGATGAACAAGCCTTTCCCAGGAGGTGAATGACCTAAAATTATACACATTCAGTAATTTAGCATTATTTTCAATTTAACTACACTGCATAATGTTGCTACAAGAAAGAGGCAGGGGCAGGCTTGCGTTGCTCTCTAAAACCTTCATTTTGGATAAAGAATATTTGGTACATATACACGATGAAATATTACTCAGCCCTAAAAAAGAATGAAATACTGCTATTTGCAGCAACACTGATGGACCTAAAGATTATCATACTAAGCCAAGTAAGTTAGAAAGAGAAAGATAAATATCATGTGATATCACTTATATGTGGAATCTAAAATACAACATAAATGAATGTATTTACCAAACAGAAACAGACTCACAGACAGAGAGAACAGATGTGGTTGCCAAGACAGAAGAGAAGTGGAGAGAAAGATTGGAAGTTTGAGATTGGCAGATACTATTAAGTACATAATGGATAAACAATAAGGTCCTACTGTATAGCACCAAGAACTATATTTAATATTCTATGCCCTCATTCTTATGTCCAACCATAGGAGATCATACATTATAGCTTTGTTCCATCCATACACATGTGAAAACTGCCACAGAGTTTTCCTAGGCCCAGGACAGCTAAAAAACTGTCCTAAAGATTTTGCATTGTCTAGCAATTCAGCTCAAGCTAGCACTTTGAGAGTCATTGCTTTTCTTAGGAAAAGGTCGTACAGAATTCCCTGTTGGCTTGAGAAAAAGTTTAGATTTGTATTATCAATCGGTATCAGTTAAAACTAAGGGAGTTTTCCTCTTTGCTTTGGTTACTGGGAAGCTTGGAAACAAACTGGCTACCTGACAACCTTGACTACATAGGGCCAGGTGGTACTCTTTCCTCTTGTTTTGAATTCTTACCAATATCTGACATCTTTGCAATTTCTTTAATTTATATGACATGTATTTTTGGAGACAAGTTCAAATCCTCTCTCAATTATAAGGAACATAATATGTTTTTAGAACCCTCAAATTGTGACTAAGTCATAAAGTAGCACCTCAAAGAGTTAACACCCTGCCCAAGGGCTTTATTAATTCCCTCGGAATTTATTCATTGATGAGAGATCAAGCATAAACCATCAAACACCAAGGGGATACTTTTCTGGGGAAAAGAACAGTACCTTAACAAAACTTTTCTGGCAAAAGAAAGCATTCAGATCCATTTGCTAGAGCAAACAGGCCATCTAGCACTATGCTAGCTAAGGACATATCTGAAGGAGAATGGCTGTTTGAGGCCAGTGGAAATTCTGAAATCAGTGAGTTGGAATAGTTCCACTGGCCAGACCAGCTGGACAGCCACCAGGACTTTTAATAGAGATTTCCAGAAGACAAACTGACAGTGGAAAGAACTGGAAAATTAAGACAAACACACACACACACACACACACACACACACACACACACACACACATACAACAAGGCTGATAATCCCATGGTGTCTAAAAAGAAGGCCATTATATTTTTTTAATGGGCAACTCACTCTAGAATTACCACTGGATCAGCATCAAATTTCAAATGATCCCTATGATTAGAGAAAGATATTTATGTCAAATGGCCACCAAAGGAAGGAGGATATTAAGTGACACCGTTACATAGACCCATATAAACACAAGGACACACACCATTCTTGAAGATACCTGTACACACCTCACATACACATAGCTCAACTTTGTGCTAGTATGTTACATATATTTACTCCTTTAACTCTCCCAAGAGGTAGGGTTTAGGTCTTATGCCTTGTTGTCAGGAGCTATAGAAGTTAACAAACTTTGTTTGGTACACACATAGGGTGTCAGTGTTTGAGGTGGACTTCTATCTCAGGTCTGGTAACCCCTCTGTAGATCATGCAGTCTCTACTCCACCATGTGAATTGGGGAGGAGTGGGTAGAAGGAAGACTTGGAGATTCCTTGGAGGCCACTGAGGAAAACGTTATTTGACAAAGCATGCTTCTTTGCTCACATGTAAATGTGACACTGTCTTATTACTAAAACCTACTTAAAACCCTGGTGAAAACTTTACATGGTCCAATTTTGTCACTAGTCTGAAAATACCTCTTTGGCTGCTTATTTAGCAAAGGTGTATTTCATCAGAGATGATTCCAACGTCTGTGCTCTGAGAGATCCTGCCCTTAATTTGCCTGAGTCAAAGGCTGTGCCTGCATGATGCCACATCAGGAGGAAAAGTTGACAAACAATTCACTCAGGAACAGGAATTTGCTACATGATCAAAACTTCTGGGTTTGGGGAAATAGCTGGAGGTCTGACACTGAGAGACACAGTCTAACCTAAGCCTCAATTGCTATTTTGTTTGGTACATGCCCCTGTATGAATCATAAGAGAGCTAAAAACCATATATAAAAATAAACTCAAAATGGATTAAAGACCTAAGTGTAAGACTGGAAACCATAAAAAACTAGAGAAGAAACATAGGCAGAACATTCTTTGACATAAATCGTAGCAATAATGTTTTGGATCTGTCTCCTAAAGCAAAGGAAATAAAAGCAAAAATAAACAAATGAGACCTAATTAAACAAAAACTTTTGCATAGCAGAGGAAACCATCAACAAAAGGAAAAGAAACCTACTGAATGAGACAAAATATTTGCAAAAGACAATGGGTTAATATCCAACATATATAAACAGCTCGTGCAACTCAACATCAAACAAACAAACAAACAACCTGATTTGAAAATGGGCACAAAACTGAACATTTTTCCAAAGAGGAAATGCAAATGGCCAACAGGTATATGAAAAGATGCTCAATGTCACTAATTATTAGGAAATGCAAATAAAAACCACAATGATCTATCCCCTCACACCCGTCAGAAGAGTCATCATGAAAAAGAACACAAATAACAAATGTTGACAAGGATGTGGAGAAAAGGGAACCCTTGTGTACTTTTGATGAGAATGTAAATTGGTGCAGCCACAGTGGAAAACAGTATGGACGTTCCTCACAAAATTAAAAATAGAACTACCATATGATCTAGCAATTCTACTCCTCAGTATATATCCAAAAACAAAAACACTAATTTGAAAAGATACATCCACTCCAATTTTCATAGCAGCATTATTTACCATTGCTAAGATATGGAAGCAACCTCAGTGTCTATCAACAAATAAATGGATAAAGAAGATGTGGTATATATATATACAACAGAGAATTATTACTCAGTCATTTTTTTTTAATGAAATTTTGCCATTTGCAGCAACATGGGTGGACTTGAGGGTATTGCACTAAGTGAAATAAGTCAGACAAAAAAAAGATAAATACCGTATGATTTCACTTATATGTAGAACTAAAAAATACAGTGAATTAGTGAATATAATGAGAAGGAAGCAGACTTACAGATATAGTGACCAAACTGGTGGTTACTAGTGGGGACGTGAATATGGGAGGGAAACACAGAGGCAGGGGGTTACGGGGTACAAATTATTATATATATGAAATAAGCTCCAAGGATATACTGTACAACATGGAGAATATAGCCAGTATTTTATGATAACTATAAATGGAGTATAATCTTTAAAAATTGTGATTATACACTTAAAATTTATAATATTATACATCAACTGTACTTCAATAAAAAATAAAATAATTCCTCCACCAGAAAAAAAAAAAATTAAAAGCAAGAGCTAGAAACAGGGAGTAGTAGAAGGCAAAGCAGCACACGCCTGAGGAAAAGCAATACATTTCCACCGTAAATTACAAAGGGGTAGGACGCTATGGACCTTAGCTGGACCTGAAGTTTAGGTCTAAGACCAAAGTGATTAAGAGAGCCAGAGGTTCCACTAAAACAGAGGTGATAAGGGAGTTCTGGGGTCCAATAGCAAAAGAAAGAGGGTGAACAGTATTCCAGAGAAGCAGAGGTGAGAGAGGAGTTGAGAGTTCAGAGCCAAGAAACAGGCAAACAACAAAAGAAGGCTGGGATGAAAGGCAGGCGGGGTGGATGCTCAGAACCCTCATGAGGGCCGGCAGGGCGTGGACATGGCAGGAAAGGGCACTGGCATGATTTATTGGAGTCCTAGGTGTTGCATTTCATTTATTCAGTTTGAAGAACAAAGAGCCTTAAGTACCTGTTCTACTCATACCAAAAAATGTTCTTGTTAAAAACTGATATTAGTAATCAGCTTTCCTTCTGGCTTTTGCTTTCCAGTGGGAATAAGAAGTAAATAGAAGATGGCATGTGTAAGCTGAGAAAAGGGTGTGAAGATTATTTTCTCTAATTTAGAACCAGTAACTTAAATCATCCTCCCAACAATACCAGCAGTGACAGACACCTATGGGGAACTACCACGCCGAGCACTGTGCCTTGTGCTTTACACGTGCAGTTCCATTCTAGCCCCAAGATAATCCCAGGAGGTAGATACTCTTAGCGTCTCCAGAGGAGAAAACTGGCTGGAGAGGGTGAGTTACTCGCCTGACACCCAGCCAGGACTCTCTCCAGTGACAAAATCCTCTGCTTTTGAATCACTCTGGTTTGCAGTCTCTAGATTTTGGTGTTCAAAGCCCTTCCACATACAATACAATGGTCTTTTCAACAACTCTGAAAACAGGCCTGATTCCAAATGTGAGTTTGCCCCTCTCAACTATGTCATTTTGGTCTCCTAAGCACTCTGAGCTGGGAGTCGACCGTCTGTAATGTGAGGAAAGCAATAGTGTGTAACCTCCCACTGGGACGCCCTAAGGAGTAAGTGCGCTACTTGAAGCGTGAGTGTGCCCATCGAAGAGCAGAAGCTGAAGGAATGGCAGCGCTGTTGATGGGGCGGGAGTTGGGGTCTATTTACTGACAAACAGGGTGGAGCTTACGGAGGCAGAGCTCACCCGAGGCCACTTGCCAGGAAACAGTAGCTGCTGCTGCTAAGTCACTTCAGTCGTGTCCAACTCTGTGTGACCCCATAGACGGCAGCCCACCAGGCTCTTTTGTGCCTGAGATTCTCCAGGCAAGAATACTGCCAGGGGTTGCCATTTCCTTCTCCAATGCATGCATGCATGCTGAGTCACTTCAGTCGTGTCCGACTCTGTGTGACCCTATGGACAGCAGCCCACCAGGCTCCTCTGTCCACAGGATTCTCTAGGCAAAAATACTGGAGTGGGTTGCCATTTCCTTCTCCAGGAAAGAGTAGCATGAGAAGTTAAACTCAGATCCAAAATCCAGCGTCCTTTCCCCTGAGACTTGGCCCCAAGTTGTCCATGACACAATTTTGTGGCGCTCAGTCTGGCGTGCCTTCCCATGGGATCCCGGCAGCTGCAGTTACGAGCAGCCTCTTCTGCAGGTGCACTTCAGCTCAGTGGGGACATCTGGATGCTCCTCATGGCAGTGCTGAAAGGAAATTTCCCTCATGCTGTTGGCACAAATGGACAACAGGTTTTGAAAAGTGCAGTTCAGAGCACTCCTATTCCCGACTCCCCCTGAATAAGGACATGTGTTTGAAATGCTGCCTCTGGCAGGCCCAATGATGTGTGAACTACAGGCAGTGTTGTTGAAATGACTGAGATTTAACTGATGATACCTGGCGCCAGTGACAATTGGCAGAATCTGTTTCTACCCAGTATAAAGGTTTGGAGGGAGAGAGAGAGAGAGAAAGGGTGGTGAGTGAAAAAAAAAGAGAAAGAGGGGCATGGGGAGAGAGAAAGGGTGGGTGGTGATGACTGCAGAAGGGAAAGGACTCTTAGATTAAAGACCAAATCTTCCAATCTTTGACCTTTAAAAGACAGGGTCAAATTTCTTCCAAAGAATTTATGCTGAGCTTGATAATGAATCCTCTGAAAGTAAGCCCATTCCCCTCACATTAGAATCTAGCAGTATCAGCTGTAAGCAAATGTGTGAAGTAGACACTGTTTGCTACATTATCAATCTTTTAAATTCTTACTCTGCCTTCCTTCTCCCTGTCCTCACTCTGTGCAGTGAGGCCACACTCCCCATTCCAACCCCTGGCCCATGATTCTTCTTTTTCTTTGCCTCTTTCTTCTCCAAATGTGATTGATCTCAACTCACGGGGAGGAGGAAAGCAAACCCAGGGAGAAAAATCCATATTAAGTTGTGAATGGCTGATGGCCTTCCAAGGTGCTCGTGGTTTAAGAACTGTATACTCTATATCGGAGAAGGCAATGGCAACCCACTCCAGTACTCTTGCCTGGAAAATCCCATGGGCAGAGGAGCCTGGTAGGCTGCAGTCCATGGGGTCGCTAGGAATAGGACACGACTGAGCAACTTCCCTTTCACTTTTCACTTTCATGCATTGGAGAAGGAAATGGCAACCCACTCCAGTGTTCTTGCCTGGAGAATCCCAGGGACGGGGGAGCCTGGTGGGCTACCATCTACGGGGTCGGACAGAGTCGGACATGACTGGTGAAATACAGATAAATTTCATCAATCTTTGAACCAGTTTATTTTCACAAAAGTAGACGATGACACTGACTTCAAAATTCTAACTTCAATACATATTTAATCACTGACCCACTGAAAAAAATATATATTGCCTGACAGATACTGTGATGGGGATTAACTGGTGAGAAAGAATCCTTGTAAATATGACAGTAAAAGAATCTACAGCTTCCACTAGGGAATAAACTGGTCACCCAGCCTGCACTGTCTTGTTGGTCCAATGCTTTGTAAATAGCAGAGGAGGAGGAGGTTATGGAGGAGAAAGAGGAGCTGAAAGATGAGGGTGGGGAGGGAGGGACTTGAAGGCTCACCGGCAAGGTTTATAGCTTCAGTTTGTGAGAAACCCTTCTACTCTATCGACTCTAAACCTCATTACTTTCCTGTCTCCAGAGTTTACTAATTGGAATAGGAAGATATTCCTGTAATACATATTAGTACATATCAGTACCAAGGTTATTTTATAATGTGAAAATTTTTGTTAAATATCAAATTTAGTGATAAAACTGTAAATACAAAGTTAGGAAATAGGCTTCCTTAGAACATAAAGTTACCACAAAGTTATTTGTTTCATTTGCTCTATCTCCTTCCCATACTCTCCCACCTCTGCTAAAATATGCATACTAAAAATGAGGAAAACTGGATTCTAGCTCTCATTTTGTGTTACTTGTTAGCTGTGTGACCTCAGACAAGTCACACCTCTCTGAGCTCTTTCTTTATTTGTAAAGACAGTGGACTGGATTTTTACAAAGTTTCTTTCAGGTCAAATAATGTTGTAATGCTGTAGTTCTTCACTGATCTCACAGACTTCAGTGAGATTTTAATAAAAGAACTTGGCAGAGTTCACTGGTTACATGACTCAGGAATCTACCTCAAAGAAACACAAAATAAAGATTGTCAGAGAAAACAGCAGACTTTCATTTCCTGGGAAAAATGCTTCCTCTAGGACTAAAGAATGTCCATGTATTAATTCCCGTTACACAGAAAGCTCAAGAAACTATAGAAGAGTAAAAATCAACAGAAAGCATAGCTGATTATAAGTCAGATACATCTACAAGTAAAGATTTATATATAATGAATGCTTTTTGGAACCAAAAATGAAATTTACAATTCAAAATTAGTTTTACAGTAACCTTTGTGTTTCAAATCACAAAACAGAAATACAGCTTGTCTCATCAGGCTGTGTTAGCAGGTCTGAAAGTGGACTATTTTCTTCATGCAGAGAAAGGAAGAATCCTTGTACCAGACTCTGTCTTACTAATGGGCAGAGAGACGATGGCTAGGGAGAAAGACCTGTTTCTTATAAACGGATGGTTTCTGCAAGAGAAAAGAGAACTGATGAGCAGGAACAGCACAAAGTGGTATATGTGGTGAACCAGTTGTAAATGGGCCGGTATTTAATCCCCAGACACTGGCCAGCCTACAGTACACCTGTCCACATGCTGCTTGCAGTGAACTATGTATGGATGGAAAAGAGTAAAAGAAATAAATAGGCCTATAAAATACTAATTAGAATGTTAGAACCAAAAGAAAATCTAGAGGCATGCTAATTTCACTGTCTCATTACACACATGAGGAAATGAGACCCAAAGAGGGAAAGTGACTTGGCCAAATATGAGCAACTCATGACACACCCCTGCCCCCATTCAAGTCAATTTAAATAAAACACTAATTGGCATCAATTAATTCATTCCTTCCTTCCTCAGCAGACTCTTTGTCTGAGGAATGCTATTATCATCACTGCTGTAATATTCAAGGTTTGATTTAACATACTTGTTCTTATTTTAGCCCTAAAATGTCTGGACTGGGAATTGAGCCCTAGAGACAGTAGAAAAACTAAATGGATGCAAGTGATATACTGTGACGGGGCTGCGTGTGCTAAGGATTGTGGGAGTTAATACTACAGCAAGAAAGGGTGTGGTTGTCATGGCCAATGGGTCAACTGGTGAAGAGGACAGAATTGAGGCACTCTGAGCTGGTTCTGAGACCAGTGTGACCACCATCAATTTCCAAGTGGTCTTGAGTCTCAGTTTATGGAAATTTCAACACTGTCCAAGGTTACTAAAATAACATTTCCTACAGCTATGAGGAAATGCATTCCTAACAGTCACCCTTCCTTTTCCCCCACCTCCTTACTTCTACCAACTTCCATTTCCCAAATTTCTTTGCCAAATATATTATAGCGATTCATAATGGGGATAAAAAGGAGGATTCTTTGTTATATGACAAGGGGTCTACATTGGGGTTTGCTTCTTGATCAGTTTGACCAGTTATATCCCGTTGAGCCCTAGTTCTAAATGTGCTTGTTGCATGATCTAACAAAGCAACCTTTGTAAGCCTCAGTTTCTTCACCTCTAAAATAGACTAGGAAGCTCCAGATTCCTAATTCTAAAATTCCCAAATTTAATAACATTTTCCTGATATTAGAAGTAGGCAACCAACTTGCAAAAAACTTGTCATTGTTTATTAGATATAAAGTTGTAAATAGAATGAAAGATTGAAAAGCTGCATACTTTTAAAAAGTCGATTCTGTTCCTGCAACATACCCTATACATTTCGTTTTATTCCACCCTTACCATCAATTACAGACATGAGGACACAAGAAACATCTGAGATTATGGGTCCATAACCAGAAGAGAGCAAGCTCTGACATGAGGTGAAATCAATATTGAGTTCACTGTCAATCAGCAGATATAGCTCCTTTTACTAGACAAAACCTGAATGAAACTAAAACCAAGATGGACCAGATCTGCATGACAGAACAAATCATGGTTCAGCCACAGACGGCAGAGGTTGTTGTTGTTGGCCCTTCATCCATCTGTCTATTCATCTTTCCATTCATTCTTTTATTTTTTTAATAACTTCAGGTAGCTTATCTAAGGTATTAACCAAACCCTCAAAATGCTCAAAGGTGTCTGCTAAGACCTGTTACTAGAGGATACATAGTAACAAGGAAAAACATGGCAACACAAGGGGTGGCATTCTTTCCTTCTGGATAGTTATAACTCTGCCCGCTCTTGGAGCTCAACCATGCATAGCCAGTAATCAAGATGAGGGAAATTCCCATGAAGAAACAGGTCTAGTGAAAATACTGTCCAAATAGACACCTGTGCGCAGCTGTGCACTAATTTCCCTCCCCGGGGAAGAGGAGAAGAGAAGAATAAAAGCCATTAAGCTTCTCAGTTCAGAATATTTATAAGCCTCTCATTAGAACAGTTTTCGTATTTGTCTTGTATACAACTGCATACATTGTTCTGTGGACTTGGGGTATTCTCAAACATACAGGCAAAGGATCTCCTTAAGCTCAGAGTCACATTTCGGTACAAATACAAAGCTCATAGAACTGAACAGTCTGGAGTTGGGCATTTCATACACTACAAGAATGGCCAGTTTTGTCTCTTTGCCAAGGTCAATGGGCCAAGCTTTCCCCTAGTACTAGAGGAAGCTGAATCTATCTTAGAAACATGAGCAAACTGGAAAATCTGAACAGAAGTTATTTGCTTCACAAAAAGCAGCAAATGTGGTACAGCTTTAAAATCCTAATGATTTCACCACAGCCTTGGACTTCTGTAGCCTTAGAAAGGCTGCTGCCTCATGCTTCCCAGCAGAGCCTAACATCACCCCCTCACCTCCCCAACTCCCTCCCCTGCCCCCTACACACACCTCTAGCAGGGAGGCCGCCCTCTAGATAAACCTTTCCAGGTCTGCACTTTGCTGACTGGAAGAATACAGCCCTTCTCTTGTCATTTCCTTTGTCTCAGTTAAAGTGGTATCTGTAAAACTGTAAAAGATAGATGCCCCCAATTGAATTTACTGTACATTTATTGAACAGTAACTATGTGTCCAGCTTGATAGCTAGCTTAGCAAATGCCAGCCTTAACTAAACAGTACAATCACCTGGGAAGCTTTAAAAAACAGTCTGCCAATGCCCAGTCCCTAAGAGATTCTGATTTAATTGGTCTGGAGACTTGGACAGCAGTATTTGCAAGGCTCCATGGTGTTTGTAACGCAGTCAGAGTTGAGAACCCCAAGCTAGGAACTGGAGATACGGAAACCTATGCAGCACAGTCTCTCCCTTGTAACAGATCCTGTGTCTTTGGCTGATTATAACTGGCACTGACATTTCACCTTGGGTAAAACAATCCTCTGTTTTGTTGACACTATGTGCACAGGACATTGGTCACTTTGGGGAGAAGTATCCACTATCTGCTGGCCAAACATAATGGACTGCATGGTTCTTTTAAAATGTCTGCGATTTATTTCAGTGATTGTTTCTCACAGGCACAGTTTCCTCTCACAGCTGAAGAAGTCCATTAAAAACTGAGAGCTGCTCTCTCCTGCTCAAAATTCTCCCAGTGCCTAGCATAAAAATCGGCACAAAGACAACACACCACCAGTCTTGGTTCAGCCAAGTCACCCCGCAGAGCCAATCACAGACAGAACATAAATTTTGTCACAGGAGACATGCCTAGCGAGGTGCTTATGACTAAGCTGTTTATAAAACACTGCCACAAATACTATTCTTAATCACATGGGATAGGTTAAAATACCCCCCCCCCCTCCTTTTTTTTGTCTCTTATCCTTTTAAGCAGGAGTCAATGATGTTTTCCACCAGCTCAGAGTCTGGCCAATTGTGACTAGCGTAGCAGGCATCCCAGGAGTCCTGGCCCAACTGGCCAGTGGGAGCCTGTATCCAAGGGATGCCGGTGTTCCGCTGGACCACCAGGGGGCAGATACGGCAGGCATCTCCTGTCCTCTCCTCTCCCTCAAGCACCACCATCACGACCCCCGACCGAGTCCAACTGAACAGATGTCTGCCTTAGGGTCCCTATTTGCCCTTAAATTTTTCCCTGATTGGAATCCTGACCCCAAGCCAAGTTTGCTTACCCTTGACCTCCACCACAGAACCACTGGTTGGTGAGAGCAAATCCCAGACCAGAGAAATAACCAGAAATCTTGGGAACAAATGTTCTGAAATCAGTCTTTCTATATTCCCCGCCTCAGCCTGCCCTGTCTGGACACAACACACACACACACAAGAAGGGAGGAGATTTTGTCTCCATTCCTCTCAACCAGACCCACTGCTAATGGTCATGGGGTCCAGAGCAAGGATACAGTTGATGACTCCACATTATAAGTGTAACTATTTAAAAGTTACAAATCAAGTTAACTGTTAAATAAAATACACCTTACTCTCCTGCCTTGACAAATACATCTTCATAATGATGTTAAGTTTTTCCTCTTCAGCTACTCAATGGAACTACATTTTGGTATGTTTATTATGCTTGCTTTTATTTTGTCATGATTTTATTATCATGATAATGATTGGTAACCTATA
>SJYC01013181.1:0-56087 GCA_006408675.1 Madoqua kirkii | reverse complement strand
CCCCTTTGGAAGACAGCTTTGCAATTTCTTAACAATTAATCATCCATTGAATCATCCTTTAAACCTCCATTGGAAAAGCAAGAGAGTTCCAGAAAAATATTTATTTCTGCTTTTTTGAAAGCAGAATCTGCTTTATGCCAAAGCTTTTGTCTGTGCAGACCACAAGAAACTCTGGAAAATTCTTAAAGAGATGGGAATACCAGACCACCTGACCTGCCTCTTGAGAAATCTGTATGCAGGTCAGGAAGCAACAATTAGAACTAGACATGGAACAAAAGACTGGTTCCAAATAGGAAAAGGAGTACTTCAAGGCTGTATATTGTCAACCTGCTTATTTAACTTATATGCAGAGCACATCATGCAAAATGCTGGGGGCATGAAGCATAAGCTGGAATCAAGATTGCCAGGAGAAATATCAATAACCTCAGATATGTAGATGACATCACCCTACGGCGTAAAGTGAAGAGGAACTAAAGAGCCTCTTGACGAAAGTGAAAGAGGAGAGTGAAAAAAGCGGCTTAAAACTCAACATTCAGAAAACTAAGATTGTGGCATCCGGCCCATCACTTCATGGGAAATAGATGGGAAAACAGTGGAAACAATGGCTGATTTTATTTGGGGGGGGGGTCCAAAATCACTGCAGATGGTGATTGCAGCCATGAAATTAAAAGATGCTTGCTTCTTGGAAGAAAAGTTATGACCAAACTAGATAGCATATTAAAAAGCAGAGACAATACTTTGCCAACAAAACTCTATCTAGTCAAAGCCATGACTTTTCCAGTAGTCATGTATGGATGTGAGAGTTGGGCTATAAAGAAAGCTGAGCGCTGAAGAATTGATGCTTTTGAACTGTGGTGTTGGAGATGATTCTTGAAAATCCCTTGGACTGCAAGGAGATCCAACCAGTCTATCCTAAAGGAGATCAGTCCTGGGTGTTCTTTCAAAGGACTGATGTTGAAGCTGAAATTCCAATACTTTGGCCACCTAATGCAAAGAGCTGGCTCACTGGAAAAGACCATAATGCTGGGAAGGATTGGGGGCAGGAAGAGAAGGGGACGACAGGATGAGATGGTTGGATGGCATCAGTGACTCAATGGACATGAGTTTGAATAAATTCCTGGAGTTGCTGATGGACAGGGAGGCCTGGCATGCTGCAGTCCATGGGGTCACAAAGAGTCAGACATGACTGAGTGACTGAACTGAACTGAACAATTAATTAACCATAGTCTTCCCACATGATCCAGCAATTGTGCTCTTAGGTATTTACACAAATAAGTTGAAAAACAAAAACCTACACCCAAATGTTTATAATAATTTTATTCATAATTTCAGTAACTGGAAATAACCATAATGCTCTTCAAAAGGAAACAGATAAATTATGTTTCATTCATACCAAGGAATTTTATTCTGGAAAAAAAAAAAGCTACCAAAAATACAGAGGGATCTTAAATGGATATTGATCTCTGAAATAAAACACTTGTAAAAGGCTATATAGTGTATGATTCTAACTATATGACATTCTGGGAAAGGCACAACTATAGTGACAGTAAAGAGATCAGTAGTTGCCGGGGAGATGGGTGAATAGATGTTGCGGGAGGGGTTTACAGGGCAGTGAGACTACTCTGTATGATGCTGTAATGGTGAATGCAGGACACTATGCATTTGTGAAGATCCATAGAACTGTACAGGACAGAGTGAACTTTAATGGAAACTGTGGATTTTAATTAATAATAATGTATCAATATCAGTTATCAATGGTAAGAAGTGCACCACTGATGCAAGATGTTAATAATAGGGAAACTATGATTAAGGAAGAGAATATTTACAGGAACTCTCTGTACTGTCTGCACAGTTTTATTTAAACATAAAAAGGCTCTAAAAAAGTCAATTAAAATAATAAAACAAAACCCTGGGGGTCAGCAAGGGTTTTTCAGCACCACACAGCTGATTACCATCATGGTCCAAGCTACAAGTCTAATGTCTTCACCCCAATTCAGGCAAAAATGCTCATTTCTAAGAAGAAGGGAGAAAGGTAGAGGGGAGAAATCTTCCTTTATACTGGAGCTGTCCACCATGTTACAGATGGGCGCTATACCAGGCAGCTTTATTCTTACAGCTAGGGTGACTACACGTGCTGGTTTGCCTGGAATAGTCTTGGCTTATGCCTGTGATCACATAAATATTAATAGTGCTCCTCCTGACATGGAAACAACCTAAGCGTTCATCAACAGATGAATGGATAGAGAAGATAAGGCAGACAGAGAGATAGATAGATAGAGGGGAAGGGAGAGAAAGATATTTCAGTCGTAAAAGAGAAGGAAATTCTGCCATTTGATAGAAGAGAGATAGACTTCAGGGCTTCCCAGGTGGCACTAGTGGTAAAGAATGCACCTATCAATGCAGGAGGACGTAAGAGGCACAGGTTTGACCCCTGGATTGGAAAGATCCCCTGGAGGAGGGCATGGCAACCCACTCCAATATCTTGCTTGGAGAATCCCATGGACAGAGGAGACTGGCAGGCTACATTTCATAGAGTCGCACAGAGTCAGACACAACAAGCAACTTAGCAAGCACGGATGAACTTCAAGGGCATTACACTAAGTGAAATAAGTCACATACAGAAAGAAAAATGCTGTATTATCTCATTTATATATGCAATCTTAAAAACCTGAACTCATAGAAACAGAACAGATTGATGGTTGCCAGAAGTGAGGGGGTGGGGTGGGGAGGGGGTAAGAGGTGGGGAAATCGAGAGAAGGTGATCAAAAGGTACAAACTTCCGACTATCCAATAAATAAATCCTGGAGATGAAAGGTATAACACAATAAATTTAGTGAACAACAAATATTAAATTATATATTTGAAAGTTGCTAAGAGAGTAGATCTTAAAAGTTCTCATCACAAGAGAAAATATTGCAAGTATGTGAAGAGATGGACGTTAACTAAACTTGAAAGTGAAGTGAAAGTGTTAGTTGCTCAGTCATGCCCGAATCTGTGATCCCATGGACTGTAGCCTGCCAGGCTCCTCCGGCCATGGAATTCTCCAGGCAAGAATACTGGTGTGTGTAGCCACTCCCTTCTCCAGGGGATCTTCCCAACTCAGGGATTGAACCTATGTCTTCTGCATTGCAGGAAGAGTCTCTACCCTCTGAGCCACCAGGTGAGCCCTATGGTAATCATTTCACAAAATTTACAAATATCAAACCATTATGTTGTACACCTTAAACTGATATAAAATTATATGTCAGTTATATCTCAATAAAACTGGGAAATATAGTATCCCTTTCCAGTCTCAGAATTGGCCAGTTTTATATAATTCATTATATGACATTCTACTGAAAGCAGACTTTTAGTACCTTCAATAATTACTTTGTAAAATATATACACTGTTATTATTTCCATCTCATAGATGAAAATGAGGCACTAAAAATATTTGAAGATATAATGACCAAAAAAACATTGAAATTGGACTAAACTAATAAACCCATAGATTCAAGGAACTCAGTGAATCCCAAACAGTATCAATATATATATACACAACCCACACCAAAGCATCTCATAATCAAATTGCACATCTGTGAGACAAAATCTTAAGAGTGACCGGAGGAGAAAGATAGACTTCAAAGATAGTGAAACATAGTGAAACAAAAGAAAGATAGTGAAACAGAAATATAGTGAAATAAAGAATGATTACATTATCAGAAACTGTGCAAGTGAGGTAATCATAAAACACCATTTTAAAAAACTAAATGAAAAAACTGTTGGAATTGTATATATAATGGAGACACCCTTCTGTGTACTGGAAAAGTCCATGCCTATCTGTTGTGACAGAAAGTAAGAAGTGGTTGGCTTACACCAGAAATGGTGAGTGGAGATTGATTGCAAAAGAGGCACGAGAGAATTGGAGGGGTAACAGAAATGTTTTTTATCTTGATCATGGTAATAGTTGCACATCTGTATATTTGTCCAAAATTATTGCACTATACACTCAAAAGAAGTGTGTTTAATTGAATTAATTTTTACCTCAAGTTGATTTTTTAAAAAAATTATTTGACAACTGCAACTTTAAATTTCCGAACAAATCCTTGGTTGCTCTACCCTAGTTAAAACTCAGCTCTTTATCTTCCAGCTGAATAGACACTTGTGAATGACCTGGAGCTAAGCCTTTGAAAGCTGTCTTACAGTCACCCCCACTCTGTCTTTCAGTAAGCCACTATGCTCTTTGAAAAGTAGTACCCAATACTCCACCAGAGATACAAACAATATTCAGAACTATTCCAGATGTGGTCAGAGTTCTCTGATTTCTGAAGCCTGGTGAGATGCAAGTGACCTCTATCCCAGTCGCCCAGTCACTGATAGCAAGTTGAAGCCCCAGTATCTGGATAGAGTGCCTGATGAACTATGGAATGAGGTTTGTGACATTGTACAGGAGACAGGGACCAAGACCATCCCCATGGAAAAGAAATGCAAAAAAGCAAAATGGCTGTCTGGGGAGGCCTTAGAAATAGCTGTGAAGAGAAGAGAGGCAAAAAGCAAAGAAGAAAAGGAAAGATATATGTATCTGAATGCAGAGTTCCAAAGAATAGAAAAAAGAGATAAGAAAGCCTTCTTCAGCAATCAATGCAAAGAAATAGAGGGAAAGAACAGAATGGGAAAGACTAGAGGTCTCTTCAAGAAAATTAGAGATACCAAGGGAACGTTTCAGGCAAAGATGGGCTTGATAAAGGACAGAAATGGTCTGGACCGAACAGAAGCAGAAGATATTAAGAAGTGGCAAGAATACACGGAAGAACTGTACAAAAAAGTTCTTCACGACCCAGATAATCATGATGATTACTCCTTGGAAGAAAAGTTATGACCAACCTAGACAGCATATTAAAAAGCAGAGACATTATTTTGCCAACTAAGGTCCATCTAGTCAAGGCTATGGTTTTTCCTGTGGTCATGTATGGATGTGAGAGTTGGACTGTGAAGAAAGCTGAGCGTGGAATCGATGCTTTTGAACTGTGGTGTTGGAGAAGACTCTTGAGAGTCCCTTGGTCTGCCAGGAGATCCAACCAGTCCATTCTGAAGGAGATTAGCCCTGAGATTTCTTTGGAACAAATGATGCTAAAGGTGAAACTCCAGTACTTTGGCCACCTCATGTGAAGGCTTGACTCATTGGAAAAGACTCTGATGCTGGGAGGGATTGGGGGCAGGAGGAGAAGGGGATGACCGAGGATGAGATGACTGGATGGCATCACTGACTCGATGAATATGAGTCTGAGTGAACTCCGGGAGCTGGTGATGGACAGGGAGACCTGGCACGCTATGATTCATGGGGTCACAAAGAGTTGGACACAACTGAGTGACTGAACTGAACTGAACAGAACTTGGTCATGAATTACAAGTATCTCTAACAATTATATAACAACTGATTCCACAGGCAATTTCAAAACACTTGTCACTGTTTCTCTTCAGTACATTCCCCAGAATCTGAGTAAAAGATTTTCAGATGTTAGTGGCTGATTGTTTATAATACAGATTCTGTCCCCTACAACTCTACTTCTCCACCTGAGTTAGCAGGCTGGAGCCTGTTATCTGAATGTTAAAGAAGCACCTGGTTCAGGGAGTCTGAGGACCACGTCTTAAGAACTATTTGTGAACTGGAGGAGCCTCAGGAGTGCTAAAGACTCACAGGAAAGTCATCTGGAAGTAGGAGCACAAGAAATTCCTAGAATCCCCTGAAGGTAGGAATGGCTGAAAGGCTTTGGAGGTTGTCAGAAAGAGGATTGAAAGGGTAAAAGTGTTCTAGGTGAAAAGTGGTAGAAGGAAAGATTCAGATGTGATTGCTTTAATCTTGGCTTCCCATCCTACCGCCCTTTAGGGAGTTCAGGTCTCAGTGGACTCTTGCATATCAAGATGTGATATTCTGTATCTTCTTTGATCCTATAATATTTAGTTATCCCTCTGTCCCTCAGGAAAAGCCCTAATATAGAGCTTGGCATGCAGGAAATTTAGTAGATAGTGTTCTGGGATCAACAGACATGGAAAGAGATGGAAGCAGGACTGGGTGAAGGAAGAAGCTGGGCTGTGATGCAGATAGACTCAGCCAGTCCCTAGGGGAGCTCTGAAATAGGAGTGAACCCTTCACACTGTCTCAGCCTGGGGCACCTCCAGCTGGCCTATTATTGCCCGTGTCCCAGAGAAAGGGTGAGAACATCAGAAAGGGAACTCCTTTCAGATGAGTCCTCCTGGAGAAGGCTGATAGCTGATCCCCGCATCACTCTCAGCAACTGGGGAATAAGTCCATAAGGTCCAAAGCAGGATCTGGGTGGTGCATTGTTGCAGCCATGATACTTCCTCACTTTCTTTTGCTGAAGTTTTTCAAGAATAATATTAATATTTTACCTGAACATTTCATCAGAATAAGTTTCTCAATCTTCTAGGCTATGGTTGCATATATAGATAATTCCACTGAACCCATGACCTCTCGGTTCCCTTTTCCTGCCTTCTTCCACCTGATAACTCCTACTTATTCTTCAATTATCAATCCAATGTGACCTTCTCTGTGAAGTCTCTCCATTTCTACTAGTAGACACAGGCTTTCCACCCTCTGTGTTCCTAGGGACCTCTAGCTATCTCTGCAAAGACATAGTCTGTGGTATTTTCATGTCTGCATGTGTTTCTCATGATTAGAACATGAGATCCTGGGGAAAGAAACTGGGTCACTATTTTATTTGTATGACCCTGGCACTCTGGTGCTGGAACAGTATCAATATTTAATTATATCAGTTGATATGAATGTAGTAATGACTCCATGATCTTGGAAAAGCCTCTGCTAAGTATTGTGGGAATCTAAGGAAAGCTAATGACTTGGCACTTGGTCAAACATTATTTTTTCATGCTCATTATTTTTTAAGATTAGAGAGAATTTGAATTTGAAAGCCTTTGCTTTCAGAAATAAATTTAATTAATAATGTATTTTCTCACATGCTAAAGTAATGCTCAAAATTCTGTAAGCTAGCCTTCAACAGTACATGAACCATGAACTTCCAGATGTTCAAGCTGGATTGAGAAAAGACAGAGGAACCAGAGATCAAATTGCCAAGGTCTGCTGGATCATTGAAAAAGCAAGAGTTCTAGAAAAACATCTATTTCTGCTTTATTGACTATATCAAAGCCTTTGACTGTGCAGACCACAACAAACTCTGGAAAATTCTGAAAGAGATAGGAATACCAGACCACCTGACCTGCCTCTTGAGAAATCTGTATGCAGGTCAGGAAGCAACAGTTAGAACTGAACATGGAACAACAGACTGGTTCCAAATAGGAAAAGGAGTACTTCAAGGCTGTATATTGTCACCCTGCTTATTTTACTTCTATGCAGAGCACATCATGCAAAATGCTGGGGGCATGAAGCATAAGCTGGAATCAAGATTGCTGGGAGAAATATCAATAACCTCAGATATGCAGATGATACCACCCTTATGGCAGAAAGTGAAGAAGAACTAAAGAGTCTCTTGATGAAAATGCAAGAGAGTGAAAGAGTTGGCTTAAAATTCAACATTCAGAAAAAACTAAGATCATGGCATCTGGCCCCATCTCTTCACAGCAAATAGAAGGGGAAACAGTGTCAGACTTTATTTTTTGGGGCTCCAAAATCACTGCAGATGGTGATTGCAGCCATGAAATTAAAAGACACTTGCTCCTTGGAAGAAAAGTTATGACCAACCTAGACAGCATATTCAAAAGCAGAGACATTACTTTGCCAACAAAGGTCCGTCTAGTCAAGGCTATGGTTTTGCCAGTAGTCATGTATGGATGTGAGAGTTGGACTATAATGAAAGCTGAGTGCTGAAGAATTGATGCTTTTGAACTGTGGTGTTGGAGAAGACTCTTGAGAGTCCCTTTGACTACAAGGAATTCCAACCAGTCCATCTTAAGGAAAATCAGTTCGGAATAGTCATTGGAAGGACTGGTGTTGAAGTTGAAACTCCAATACTATGGCCACTTGATGTGAAGAACTGACTCATTTGAAAAGACCCTGATGCTGGGAAAGATTGAAGAGGGAGGAGAAGGGGATGTCAGAGAATGATGGATAGAGATGGTTGAATGACATCACTGACTCAATGGACATGAGTTTGAGTAACCTCTGGGAGTTGGCAATTGGCAGGGAGGCCTGGTGTGCTGCAGTCCATGTGGTTGCAAAGAGTTGGAAATGACTGAGCAACAGAACTGAACTGAACTGTGTTTTCTATTGATCAAAGTAAGATCATTGTTCTAAAAGCTCTAAGAATACACTACCATGTGTAAAATAGATAGCTAGTGGTCAAAAAAATGAACAAACAAAAAAGTTGTTTTATAACACAGGGAGCTCAGCTTGTTGCTCTGTGATGATCTAGAAGGGTGGGAAGCTCAAAAGGGAGGGATATATGTATACTTATGGCTGATCCACGTTGATGTACAGCAGAAACCAATATAACATTGTAAAGCAAATACCCTCCAATTAAAAATAAATTCAAAAACCAAGTAAAAGCTCTAAGAATGTGTCACCCTTTCTTCTGTACTTCTTCTCATTTCTTCTGTGAATTTAAAAATTAGTGTGTTTTCAGGCAGATTGAGGAAACTGAAATCAGATGATTGGTCACTTATACTTGGTTAACATATTATAACAAGCATTCTGCAGTTTCAGATTTTATAGCAGACTCTCAACTTCCAGCTGTCTGTTTCAACAGAGAGCTGTATGTGAGCACCCGAGTTATCTGGTTCTGATTTCTCATTTACCTTCGTGATGGTTTAGTGCTCCTTTTAGATCAGCAGCTGAGGCAAAGCTATTAATAGCTAGCCTCCTCCTAATCGGCTTGTGTTTTATTTCCATTTCCTCATCTGTAAAATGAGAAAATTTCTCCCAGAAATCCTAATAGTTCTTCCAGTTCTAACATTCTTTATTTTACGTTCTGTCTATATTGAAGCATAGAATTGCTAATTCTTAAATGTTTTGATATTTACATACAATTTAAAACTTAGACAATGTTGCCCTCATAGGACATGATTTCTATTTAAAGGTAGTTAAGATTTGGAATCTTTTTTCAGAATAGTCATTCCTATTTTTCTTTAGATAATCTAACAAAACGTTGCTACATTAAAAATTTCATATGAATGCATAATAACCTAAAATATTTTTAGAGAAGTTTTTTTGTTTTTTAGTTTGTTCATTTCTTTGACCATGCCACGCGGCATGTAGGATCTTAGTTACCTGACCAGGGATCAGCCCTGCGGCCCCTGCAGTGGAAGCATGGAGTCTTAACCACTGGACTGAAAGGGAAGTCCCATCCTAAAATATTTTTATCAAGAAATATGCATATGAGACAAGGGGAAAGGGAGATCAAAATGGGAAATAGGAGATGTAAGGCTGCTACTTAGAAATAACTTAATTTCCAAGCCCTGAGACTAAAATTAGAACCCTTACTCATGGATCATATCAATGGCACTTGGCAGAGGACAGAAAAGTGGGTGCTTGAGGATGGTATTTAATCTCTCTGTGTGTATCTCTGTCTCCCTCTCTGAATTCTCACATAATGCATTTTATGCAGTTACAAATAAAAGGCTCATTTCTGGGGAAATAGACATACATGGGAATCTCTGAGAAGAAATGACAAGAAGTTAAGTTAAATGGTGAGTGCAAAAGAGAAAGTTGGAACAAAACAATGTGTTTTTGGAGATGTATGGCATCATCAAAAACATCATACTGGCGGTTTCCTGGTATCTGTGAAACTTGGACCAATTTAAGGTGCCATATTTGACAGATTATTGGAGAAGGAAATGGCAACCCACTCCAGTATTCTTGCCCAGAGAATCCCAGGGACAGAGGAGCCTAGTGCCATCTATGGGGTCACACAGAGTCGGACACAATGGAAGCGACTTAGCAGCAGCAGCAGTAGCAACATTTGGTGGATTATGGCAGAACTGAAGAGAAACTGGAGTGGTTATTTATTTTTAAAGCTTTATTGCTTTCTGAAAGATAAATTTCTTCTTTGAACATTATCTATGTCCTTCTATGAGATATATTACTGTACTCCCTGGCCAGTTGGGAGCCAATAACAGTTAATTTCTTTTTTTTGACTGCCTCATGATCTTACAGTGAATTTTTTAGGTAACCATCTTAAAACATAAGAGATGCAAGGATGATATAAAATCAGAGAATTTTTAAGTTGGAAAGGGCCCCTGAGGACAAAATTTCATGGCTGCTCTGTGACTTTGTTTCATTCCCTGTTACCTGACCAGGGATCAGCCCTGCGGCCCCTGCAGTGGAAGCATGGAGTCTTAACCACTGGACTGAAAGGGAAGTCCCATCCTAAAATATTTTTATCAAGAAATATGCATATGAGACAAGGGGAAAGGGAGATCAAAATGGGAAATAGGAGATGTAAGGCTGCTACTTAGAAATAACTTAATTTCCAAGCCCTGAGACTAAAATTAGAACCCTTACTCATGGATCATATCAATGGCACTTGGCAGAGGACAGAAAAGTGGGTGCTTGAGGATGGTATTTAATCTCTCTGTGTGTATCTCTGTCTCCCTCTCTGAATTCTCACATAATGCATTTTATGCAGTTACAAATAAAAGGCTCATTTCTGGGGAAATAGACATACATGGGAATCTCTGAGAAGAAATGACAAGAAGTTAAGTTAAATGGTGAGTGCAAAAGAGAAAGTTGGAACAAAACAATGTGTTTTTGGAGATGTATGGCATCATCAAAAACATCATACTGGCGGTTTCCTGGTATCTGTGAAACTTGGACCAATTTAAGGTGCCATATTTGACAGATTATTGGAGAAGGAAATGGCAACCCACTCCAGTATTCTTGCCCAGAGAATCCCAGGGACAGAGGAGCCTAGTGCCATCTATGGGGTCACACAGAGTCGGACACAATGGAAGCGACTTAGCAGCAGCAGCAGTAGCAACATTTGGTGGATTATGGCAGAACTGAAGAGAAACTGGAGTGGTTATTTATTTTTAAAGCTTTATTGCTTTCTGAAAGATAAATTTCTTCTTTGAACATTATCTATGTCCTTCTATGAGATATATTACTGTACTCCCTGGCCAGTTGGGAGCCAATAACAGTTAATTTCTTTTTTTTGACTGCCTCATGATCTTACAGTGAATTTTTTAGGTAACCATCTTAAAACACAAGAGATGCAAGGATGATATAAAATCAGAGAATTTTTAAGTTGGAAAGGGCCCCTGAGGACAAAATTTCATGGCTGCTCTGTGACTTTGTTTCATTCCCTGTACATAATAAACCATCTAGTCCAAGTGAGATGCAGAGACTGAGGTCTGTGTGGGAAGCAGGGCTACTGAGTTTTAGCTCTCATATTTTGGCACAAATCACTTAACATTTGGTTAACTCTCAGTGAACCCCTGGTTGACCTTGAGCAAAACATTTAATCTTCAGTTTTGTTCATCAGAGAATAGAGTTGAATTAGAAAATTGCAAGAGCCTCTTTCAGTTGGGAACATTCTGTCCCTTCTTGATGCCGCACCCAAAGCTAAGTGATGCGTATTTCCCTCTCAACTGCCCAATTAAGTTGCCCACTGCCCTAAGAAAACTTAATACACACAAAAAACAATATTCAAAGAAGCTAGGGGATTGGATTCATATTGCAAAAGCACTCTCTCCTTTAGAGGCATAAATTTCCTTTAAATAGTTAACTGCTAAATATATTTTTATTTTATGACAATTATATTTTTATACTTTTCGGTAATGCATGTTTGATGAAAAGTCAAATGTACCCTCCAATAATCAGCGCCCTCAAGTTTATCGTATCCCTCCCACTCTGACCTCATGTTTATAGCCTGACAATATCTTGCCATAACTTCCATATTATCCACAATTCCTCATATACCCTCCATCCCCATTCTTTTCTCTAAGTCACATCCCTAAGCACCATTCTCTCCTGCACTAACTGATTCCTTTTCTCATCATTCATCATCTTTTTCTCCCATTTTTCCTGCTTCAGCTGACTCTTATAGTTCACCCAGAGTTCACTCCTATGCCTGGTTCAAGTTCAACATCAAAACAAACTCTGCTCCTTAAATCTGTGTTGTTGTGGTTATGGATGTTTTGAATATCAAAAGGAGTTCCCTTCGCTATTCTAACACTAAAGATCACCCCATTTCTTGCTTCTCTCTGAGTTTCAACTGATTAAATTAAACACTCTCTGTGATCCATAAGTAATATGCATTTTTACATTATCACTGAGACAACTCAAATTAGAAATTTTATGAACAAGAAAAAGAGAATTTCTGACTTGAATAAACTAAATTCTTTTGAAAAAGTTACCATAAAACTCTAGGATATTATTACTGATTTGTTGGTTAGTAAGGAAGCAATGCTTTTCTTTTTTTTTCAGATTTCATTTTATTTTATTTTACTTTACAATACTGTATTGGTTTTGCCATACCTAAACATGAATCTGCAACAGGTGTACATGTGTTGAACCCCCCTCCCTAATTTAGAAACATGGTAACGATAACCCTATATGCGAGACAGCAAAAGAGACACAGATGTATAGAAGAGTCTTTTGGACTCTGTGGGAGCAATGCTTTTCTTAATCAACATTTAAAAAAAAGAAATACACAGCATTCTTCACTCACCTAGAGCAGGACATCCTGGAATGTGAAGTGAAGTGGGCCTTAGGAAGCATCACTATGAACAAAGCTAGTGGAGGTGATGGAATTCCAGTTGAGCTATTTCAAATCCTAAAAGATGATGCTGTGAAAGTGCTGCTCAATATGCCAGCAAATTTGGAAAACTCACCAGTGGCCACAGGACTGGAAAAGGTCAGTATTCATTCCAATTCCAAAGAAAAGCAATCCCAAAGAATGTCAAACTACCACATAACTGCACTCATTTCACACCCTAGTAAAGTACTAGTAAAATAATGCTCAAAATTCTCCAAGCCAGGCTTCAGCAATGCATGAACCATGAACTTCCAGATGCTCAAGCTGGATTTTGAAAAGGTAGAGGAACCAGATATCAAATTGCTAACATCCTGTGGATCATCAAAAAAGCAAAAGAGTTCCAGAAAAACATCTATTTCTGCTTTATTGACTATGCCAAAGGCTTTGACTGTGTGGATCACACACACACAAAAAAACTGTGGAAAATCCTGAAAGAGATGGGAATACCAAACCACCTGACCTGCCTCTTGAGAAATCTGTATGCAGGTCAGGAAGCAACAGTTAGAACTGGACATGGAACAGACTAATTCCAAATAGGAAAAGGAGTACATCAAGGTTGTATATTGTCACCCTGCTTGTTTAACTTATATGCAGAGTACATCATGAGAAACACTGGGTTGGATGAAGCACAAGCTGGAATTAAGATGGCCAGGAGAAATATCAATAACCTCAGATATGCAAATGACACCACTCTTATGGCAGAAAGTTAAGAAGAACTAAAGAGCCTCTTGATGAAAGTGAAAGAGGAGAGTGAAGAGGTTGGCTTAAAACTCAATGTTCAGAAAACGAGGATCATGGCATCTGGTCCCATCACTTTATGGCAAATAGATGGGGAAACAGTGGAAACAGTGGCTGATTTTATTTGGGGGGGGCTCCAAAATCACTGCAGATGGTGACTGAAACCATGAAATTAAAAGACACTTACTCCTTGGAAGGAAAGTTATGATCAACTTAGACAGCATATTCAAAAGAAGAGACATTACTTTGCCAACAAATGTCCATCTAGTCAAGGCTATGGTTTTTCCAGTAGTCATGTATGGATGTGAGAGGTGGACTATAAAGAAAGCTGAGTGCTGAAGAACTAATGCTTTTGAACTGTGGTGTTGGAGAAGACTCTTGAGAGTCCCTTAGACTGCAAGGAGGTCCAACCAGTCCATCCTAGAGGAGATCAGTCCTGAGTGTTCATTGAAAGGACTAATGTTGAAGCTGAAACTCCAATACTTTGGCCACCTGATGCAAAGAGCTGACTCATTTGAAAAGACCTTGATGCTGAGAAAGACTGAGGGCAGGAGGAGAAGGGGACGACAGAGGATGAGATGGCTGGATGGCATCACTGACTCGATGGACAGAGTTTGAGCAAGTTCTGGGAGTTGGTGATGGACAGGGAGACCTGGCATGCTGCAGTCCATGGGGTCACAAAGAGTCAGACACGACAGAGTGACTAAACTGATTCTACATTTTACTATATAGATTAAGAATCTCAGGACTTTTCCCCTCTATGCTGTATGGGATTTAGCCTTTATATTCCTGTACCAGAGTGTCAGGCCACGTCTTAACAGAAATCACATTTTAAGAGAGGAAGTTGATCCAACATGGGAACAAGATGCATCACTTTTTCCATAAAAAGTGGACATCTACCTTCAGAATTTATTTACATTGGAATAAGGCTGAAATCTGTGGTGTCATTCATAGTAGGACACTTACCATTTTCCTAAAGTTACTAAGCTTTGAAGCTTTTTATAAAATATTAATTTCAAACACAGAAAAACTCATCTACAGAGAGTTAAACTGACTTGCCTCAATTGACACCGCTAGCTGGTGACAGGAAAAAAAATGGGCTTTCAGATTTTTTGATGTAGTTTCAAAGTCACACAAACAGGGAAAACAGGAAAAACGAATACTCATTTTTCTATTTCAGTTCCTATCATTTTGGCCATGCTGTTTTAGCTCAGCTCAGACTAATCCTCAAATTCAATCTGTTCATTTAAATTTTTTTTCTGTTTCCATTTCTACAAGTTCAATTTTCAAAGGAAGTTTTAAGGTGCTCACTGATATATGTTCTATGATAACCTTAAGTTTTAAAGTTACATATTTTATTTTTAATTTACTCTATTAGTTTAACTACATTAAAGCTGAAATTAGCATTCATTTTTAATTCAGAATGACAGTTTTCCTGTTATTTTACTAAGTTCACACGTGGGTAGTATAATTATTCTATTTACTTTAGCACCTTTAAAAATCATTACAAATATGTTAAGTTTTAATTGTTCATGGAAATCAACTAATGTGTAAATAACTCAAAGTTTATTTTCATTTCTTACTATTTGCATTTTTATACTCCAGATACGCTTGTGCAGTAAGATATGAAGTCTGATTCAGTTCAGTTCAGTTCAGTCACTCAGTCGTGTCCGACTCTTTGTGACCCCATGAATCGCAGCACGCCAGGCCTCCCTGTCCATCACCAACTCCTGGAGTTCACTCAGACTCACGTCCATCGAGGCCGTGATGCTATCCAGCCATCCTATCCTCGGTCGTCCCCTTCTCCTCCTGCCCCCAATCCCTCCCAGCATCAGAGTCTTTTCCAATGAGTCAACTCTTCGCATGAGGTGGCCAAAGTACTGGAGTTTCAGCTTTAACATCATTCCTTCCAAAGAAATCCCAGGGTTGATCTCCTTCAGAATGGACTGGTTGGATCTCCTTGCAGTCCAAAGGACTCTCAAGAGTCTTCTCCAACACCACAGTTCAAATTTCTTCTGATTACTAACTGCTTAAATACATAAGGTAGTTTCAAGAAGCACAGAACAAATCTGCATTAGAAGGAGCCTGTTCCATGAATATAGGAAGGCATACCTAAGAAGGCCAGTGTTCACTGGGGCTTATTCAAAGGCCCATAATGACAGCTGGTGAAAAGGTGGCATATTGATAGCTGGTGATTCATTCTTTTTATTTGGCTCCCCCTATGACCCATGGCTATCATTTTCTTACCTACATATGTACATAAAAGGTAAATAAGAAGGTGATATGAGATTGCATTGATTCTCTCCACTTACCTTCAGAATATAATTTCAGAATAGCCCCTAAGAATGAACTCTTTCAGGTAAACTTGATGATATCCCGAGGAGTAGCCAGTGTGAGACTCTGATGCCTCATACCAGCTTGCAAGCTTGGGATCACAGAATTTAAAGTTGGAAGGGCCCTGGGCTATCCTAGTGGCCAGGTGGTTAAGAGTCTACCTGTCAATGCAGGAGACATGGGTCCAGTCTCTGCTCCAGGAAGATCCTACATGCTGTGGAGCAATTAAGCCCATGTGCCACAACTAGTGAGCCCCAGAACCACAACAGGAAAAGCACCACAACAAGAGAAGCCACTGCAGACAGAAGCTCACACGCCTCAACTGGAGGAAAGCCCTGCGCAACAACAGACACCCAGGGTGGCTGAAAATAAATTAATAGAAATTAAAGTTGGCAGGCCCCTAACAATTCATCCAGCCACGCTCACTCATTGTCTACCTGAGAAAGCTAAGGCCCAGAGAGACTAAGTGACATACTCAGTGTCACACAGATGGTTAGTAACAAAAGTGAGAAAGAGAACCCAAGTGTCTGCGTTCCCAGACCAGTGCTTCTTCCCTCCATTCCACTCCAGGATTCCATACTGATTTCTGTCTCAGCTGTGTCTTTTATGTACAAGCATACCTTGTACAACTCAAAGATACCTACATTCTCATATGATAGCCTAGCAGATGTTGTAGAAACAAAGCAAGATAATGGTCAAAAGTTTAAAGAGGCAGCACCCTGACCGAGCCAAGAACGATAAGTTATGTTTCTGAAGGTCAGGATTTTTTCTGTTCATCATTCACTATGATCAAGTACTTCAGCCTTGCTGAGCTTCTCATTTCCTCAGTTATGAAGCAGAAAGATACGGGGGTGATCAGGGATCATCAGTGTAGCTGGAAGCAGCTGACACATAATGATGTTCAATAATGACTGTCCAACCTGGACTGATTGAATAATTCAGGCACCCAAATAAATGGCAGCATAGGGCTCAGGAAATCACTTTAGACATATTCTTTGGACAAATTGTACCAAGGTACCCATTTTGTCAAGAATATTTGTTAAGTGCCAGTCAGGCACTGTGCTAGGTACAAGAGGTAAAACGGCAACATAAAGACATGGTCTCTAGTCTCAAAATTTTATGGAGTAATGGAGGAGACAGTGACTCACTATGATGACACAACACAGAGGAGTGGACCTTAATCTAGAGCAAGGGGATCTGAGAAGGTTCCCCAGAGGAAGCTACTTGTGAGCAGAGAGCTGACGAATAAGAAGGAATTACCTAGAACAAAGTTAATGGGTGGAGTGTTCCAGGAAGAAAAAACATAACATGAAGACCTAGAGGTGAAAAAGTTTCCTGCTCTGGAGGAAATGAAAGAAACTGAATGCGTTCTGGTGGGAGTGTGAGGTTTGAGTCTGCAGCAGAGGCAGAGGCCAGTGCATCTAGATCCCATAGACCAATTTAATGTACTTAACCGAAAAATTTTCAGTACTAAATTGAAACAATCACAGCAATGGCTTTCTTGATGAAGAATCAAAAGCATTTTTTTAAAAACTTTGAGGGCTTTCTCCCCAGTGGCATGAACATACCTATGTATGCTCATTTCAATATTTAAATAGCTAATTCTCTTTTGTCCAGAATCCATATAAATCATTATTCAAAGAATAACCACCCCTACAAGGCCTACATCTTTAAAATAAATAAGCAAATTTGGTTGATTTTACTCAAAATGATAGCAGTGACCACAGTCACAAGGGACTAAGGTTAAAAGAATATGGGATAGATACATGCATTGCAAAATTACAGTTAAAATTTCTAGCATTTGATATAAGGAGAAAAGACAAGAGCAACTAGGGTAAAAACTTGGAGTAAATAAGCAAAAGGAAATGTGAAAATACACTCTAAGCTGTGAGCTTATTAAAGTTGCCACACCCACCCTATTTACGGGATATGGGCAGCTCTGGAAAGCTACACCACCACTAACTGTGCTGGATAAACCAAATCGGGGCCTCAGTGGAAAAAAGACTTACTTTGGTTTGCCAGAGTGATGCCATGACCAACTTTTCCTGAACCTCACCTAGAAACTGGCTCTCCCTATGCACTCAATGGCTGAGGTCCTGGGCAGAGAGCTGGTGAGTCGGGGTCCATCTCCTATGCATATGGGGGCCTGGAAGGGCACCAGGCTTTTATATCAGAAGCCCTCTTGTGAATAGGAGACTTGTACTGTTCAAGGGTACCCCAAATGCTGTGGGCTTTGTTTCTCTTGATAAAATACAAGAGCTACTTTCTTGTCAGCTTCGCTTCAAGGTCTTTTACATACTCAAGATCTATAAAGCAAATAGAAACAGCAATAATTTACATTTATTGAATATTTTTCCTTCTAAAGGGCTTCCCTTCAGGCTCAGCTGGTAAAAGCCTGAAGCTTCACAGTTTGAGCACAATGTTGTTTGGGGAAAGCAATACCCTCAAGCTGAAGATTTTATTTTATGGAATAAAAAGATTTCTTGACCACCAGCAAGTGGTAGGTGGGTGGTAGCAGCTATAGGGGAAAGTTGAACATCAAGAGGCCCTCAGGTGGAAAACAAGAATAACAACAACAACCAAGCCTTCAGGTTAGAGATGTGACAACTATCTAGGAGAGGGAAGTAGGGAAGGGCTCTTTGCAATTTCTGTTAACTTCTAGCGCTTAGTTGTTTAATTGCACACATTGTACACAACTTTCTAAATATTATGTATAAAACATAAGTTTATTGTCCCTAAACTTGGAAAATACAGATAAACAAAATGAGAGAAGATAATTCTGGCACTGAAATACAATCGCAGTTAACATTCTGTATCTCTCTTTCCAGATTTCTGTTGCTCTAGCTCTCTCACTTTCTCTTTAAGTGTAATTATACACACATGATCTCATTTTTTAATGTATTAATTTATACATTCAAATATATGTAAAAAAAGTATCATATTGCACACGCCATTCAGAATCTTTTTGTTCTTAGCAATCATGTACATTACTTCCTAAAATATAAATTTGATAATGGTAGAGATTTTGCTTATTCATGGTTCTGTCCTTAGCATCTAGAACAGTACCTTCATGTAGGATCCAATAATACCTACTGACAGAATGAATAGTGCATGCATATTGTTCCAGGGAAATCAAGTATAGCTATGTATGCATGTAGCGTATTAATATATAACATGCATAATTAAATACAGGTATACAGTGAACGTCCCAGCACCGTCATCTGTATGCACTAATTCTGCCTGCCCCAGGTCAAATGCTACCTCTATCAAACCCACCTCAGCTTCCCCTGACTCTCTCCTTCCAGCTATTCCCCCTCTGACTACCATGGGCTATTTCTTTACCTTTCATTTGCACTTAACGTTTTCTATCTTGTTTTATAGTTATTTCAGTCTGTGTTTCTTCTTCTGAACTCAGAGTAGTTTCAGTATAGCGTCTAAGTCTAGTTTATTTTTGTAATAATAATAATAGCAAAGATAATTCTATGCATGTATTCATCATCTTATGCATCAGGGATTGTACGGTTACATGTGCATTCTTATAATCACAGAAAGTAGGGGTTTTAGTTTTCTATGAGGACCATAATAAAATACCACAACTAGCTAACTTAAACAACAGAAAGTTATTTTCTCACAGTTTTGGATGCTTCGAAGGCTAAGATCAAGGTGCTGGCAGTGCTGAATTCCTCTGGCCTACAGATGGTCACCCTCTTGCTGCTTCTTCACATGGTCATTTCTATACATACAGGCACCCCTATGTCTCTTTCTTTTCTTAAAAGGACACTAGTCATACTGGATTAGGGCCCAACCCCAATGGCCTCATTTTAACATAATTATCACTTTAAAGACCTTATCTCAGAACTTCCCTGGTGGCCCAGTGGCTATGACTCCATGCTCCCAATGCAGGGGGCCTGGGTTTGATCCCTGGCCAGGGAACTAGATTCCACATGCTGCAACTAAGAGTTTGCATGCTACAGCTAAGACCCAGCCCATACGCAGTTGATCAGTCATTTCTGACTCTTTGCGATCCCATGGGCTGTAGCCCGCCAGGCTTCTCTGTCCATGGGATTCTCCAGGCAAGAATACTGGAGTGGCTTGCCATTTCCTTCTCCAGGGGATCTTCCAGTCCAGGGATTGAACCCAGGTCTCTTGCATTGCAGGCGGATTCTTTATTGTCTGAGCCACCAGGGAAGATTAATATCTGGCACTGCCAAATAAATAAATGTTTCTTTAAAAGACCTTAGTTTGGTACTTAACATATGACTCTAAATAATAACTCTACCTATAACAATATTATGATTTTTCATATTTTATAGATGAGTTATCTGAGCTTCATAAAGACAAAATGACTTGCTTGAGGTAGAAATGAGCCTTTCACTCAAGTTCATCTCTCCAAAATCTGTTCTCTGGGACCACTGTTCCCCTCATCCTTACCTCTCACCTCCTACTCCCAGATCATTTGCAGGAGTGCCTGTGTACATGGTAGCTGGTCAAAGAGTTCATGTTGAGTAAGTAAATAGAGCACAGAATGTGAATTGGCTAATGATGAAAGAATAGGCCCTGAGACTGGGATGTCCAAGCAGTTTACCTGAAGGCTGGGAGGGTATTGAAAGCATAGATTTAGGGAAATGGTTCAAAGTGGCCCATCTAATATTCTCCCCTTCAGTAGTCAGAAGACATGAGGACAATGAACCTTTCTCCAGAAAAAATAGTTCAGGCAATGTAGAAAGGAGATTCCAGCCCAACAAAAGCAGGTACTTGCAGTAACAACTGTGTGTCTTCAGAAGGGCTAAGATATTGTTTGGTGTAAAAAGCAGATGAATAAAAAATCTGAGACCTAGATTTGCTGCTACGCTGCTAAGTCAATTCAGTCGTGTCCAACTCTGTATGACCCCATAGATGGTAGCCCACCAGGCTCCCCCATCCCTGGGATTCTCCAGGCAAGAGTACCGGAGTGGGTCGCCATTTCCTTCTCCAATGCATGAAAGTGAAAAGTAAAAGTGAAGTCACTCAGTCGTATCTGACCCTCAGCAACCCCATGGACTGCAACCCGTCCAGGGGTTTTCCAGGCAAGAGTACTGGAGTGGGGTGACATTGCCTTCTCAGAGATCTAGATTTAGGTGAATACAAAAGATGAAAGTTAAATCGGCAGATAATGGGAAACAGAGCATCGGGATATTGTCTAAAGGAAGGGAAGTACAGGTAAAATTCTAGAATTTGACACAGTGAACAGAAAGGTGCCACTCCATCAGAAAGTCTACCTTCACAACAAACAATAGATTTTAAAAGTAACAATGTCGGAGAGTGTTTTGCCTATGTTCTCCTCTAGGAGTTTTATAGTTTCTGGTCTTACGTTTAGATCGTTAATCCATTTTGAGTTTATTTTTGTGTGTGGTGTTAGAAAGTGATCTAGTTTCATTCTTCTACAAGTGGTTGACCAGTTTTCCCAGCACCACTTGTTAAAGAGATTGTCTTTACTCCATTGTATATTCTTGCCTCCTTTGTCGAAGATAAGGTGTCCATAGGTGTGAGGATTTATCTCTGGGCTTTCTATTTTGTTCCATTGGTCTATATTTCTGTCTTTGTGCCAGTACCATACTGTCTTAATGACTGTGGCTTTGTAGTAGAGCCTGAAGTCAGGTAAGTTGATTCCTCCAGTTCCATTCTTCTTTCTCAAGATTGCTTTTGCTATTCAAGGTTTTTTGTATTTCCATGCAAATCTTGAAATTATTTGTTCTAGTTCTGTGAAAAATACTGCTGGTAGCTTGATAGGGAGTGCATTGAATCTGTAGACTGCTTTGGGTAGTATATTCATTTTCACTATATTAACTCTTTGGGCATATCCTAAATTTCTTTAAGTCCCCCTCTCCATCAACAACTTGTCCTCAACAAACCCAAAAGAATGCTGCTAATCAAATCCACCAGAGTTTGTTTTTAAATTCAAAAGCTCTGAGTTCTGCTTTCCTAGACATAGAATCTGTCCCTTAGCAGCCTCAAAATTGTGGTACTGGGGGTAGAGGAATCATGGGCTGGGGATGCATGGTAGAGATAGACTTCACATATCCCACCTCTTCTCAAATAAAATAGCATCTTTAACTTTTCTCTGTTTCTTCTCTTCTTAGCTCCTCTCAATTCTAATTTGAGGGAATCAGAAAAGTTCTGTATTTCTTGTTAGGAATAGCATAAGACACAAGACACTGTGGCATCAATGTCTTGACCTAAGACCTATAGGTCTGGGGATGTTCATCAAACATCAGTAATTTAAGGTCTATTTAATGAGATAAGTAAATCATGACATCAAGCATGTGCCTAGATCTAATATAGATCCAGCTGTTAGTCCACTGAAGTAGCTAAAAAAAGGAGACAAAACCAATTTCTATGCCTCTTTCATTAGACTTTATGCATGAGAATAATTTAAGCTTGATCAGTGTCATGTAGTTGATGCTATTTGTTTGTTGAAAGTTCCTTGTGTTTCTGCAGAGATCCACCCAGCATTACCCCCTTTGCATTGGAACCTGGTTATGTCTTACCCTTAGGCCTTGCCCTTCTCTCTCCACAGCTAGAACTGCTATTCTGAAATAGCTACCTGCTGGCTCCTTACTGTCCTACCCACTGTTCTCTGTCAGAGCCTGCATGCTCCGCAGTTCTGGGTAACCTTTGGTTACAATGTAGAAGTTATGACAATTCCAGTCATGGGGTTTTTGCACTGTTGGTGAGCATGATCAGAGGGATCAGTTGGACACTTCTCCTGCTGTGAGTAATCAGACCAGTACATCAGCCTGTGATGTCTGAAGAAATCAGAGTCTTCTGGGTCTGCTAGGTAAGAAAGTAAAGTCATTCCTTTTGTCCTCAGTGATTCTTCATGAAAAGCCTTACCTGCCAACAACCAAAGGAGAATGGGTAAGCGACAAACTGTGGCTAGAGCCCTTAAGCGTGGTGCATAGGGCTGAATAGGATGAGAAGAGCCTGAGGAAAGGGAAGGATAACTCCAATTTTACTGCCAAGCAGAATGCTTTTCAGCCTAAAGATTTTTGTTTTCAACAATCTGCCTTGGCCATTTGAATTACAGACTGTACTTTTTATCTATGGTGATCTCAGTCTCTGCCTAATTCGCCATGGTTTGTCTGAGGTTTTCTTCTTAGAGGTCACAACTGCATGCCAACTTCCTTCACCGAGTAGCTGGTGCATGGGACAAATATATAAGATCTGACCACATTCTCCGTTAGGATTAAAAGCCCACAGCTGGGATTCATAAGGATATTTTAAACACCAAGTGTTTAACCCAGTCACACTCACATAGCCATTGCACTATGGAGAATAGGAGAAGGTAAGGAGGAGATAGAATTTCCATTTATGTTAGAAAAACAGTATACACACTTAGGAAGTTGCAATTCCAATTTGTACTGAAGCACAGTGGATATTAGAAAGCACACTTGAAAGAAAAGCTACGGTTATTTGTTTTACATAATAATGGATTCAGAGGAGTTTTCAAAACAGGAAAATTGGTTGATTCATCAAAGTTTATTTCTGGATCTTTTGATAGGCCAGTAGACTCCCAACCAACTCTAAATGTCCTACATGATTTCCAAAGAATGTCTCAATATGTCAATTTTCTTCCACTTTGGAAGAAAGGAAAACAAAATAGCTGAAGTTTGCTCAGAGCCAGAGGAAAATATTATGTCTTTCTTGCAAAGTAATAGGCCAGCATTAAGTACTTTCCTTTAAAAAAATTTTTTTTTTGTTTCTTTCTCTGCACTGTAAGGAAAACTGTGTTTTTCCTCCCAATTGGGCAGCATTTCAACAACAAAAAAGCCTTCCACTGAGATTAAAGATCGTTCCAGACATCTAATTTCTCAGGGCACAGATATCCTGCAGCCAAAATGAGATGAACTCTGGGATCAGGAAGAAAGCTTTCCAAAGCCCCAGTCTGTAGTTGAGTTGACTTGCCCAGCATGATATATTTGGATGATCCAGTGATTTTAAAATAACAAATGGTCTCTTAAAGAGAAGGTAAACTCTAATATCATTAGAGACCCCAGTGTTGCTCTGATTGTTACACTCTTTTCTTTTCTTCTTATCTGTAATCTGATAACCAGTGGGAAGCCAGGAGAACAAAGCCATCTCAGACACTGTACATCAATCAAGAAATCAGTTGTACTACAATGACAACTCAGCTGGTGGTTCTGAAGGTTTATGCCATGAACCAGCATAAAATGTAGTCATCCCAGGAGTCAGGGCCTGTTATGGAATAGCAAGAAGCCTTGCTTTAGAGCTTGAGAAGATCCGCAGGGAAATGAGAGCCCAGATAAAAGTCTTCACCACATTAAAATGGTTGTAATAAACAATTCAGGATAAAGGAGAGCCTTATGTCACATTTTCATGGGTAGCATGGCCCTGAAAGGCGGCATGCAGAAATTTAAAGCAAAAAGTAGCAAGCATGTTCCTTGGACACCGTTTGTACACCCTCTTTAGTATAATATCTGGCTGCTGTTGCTGCTAAGTCACTTCAGTCGTGTCTGACTCTGTGCGACCCCATAGACGGCAGCTCACTAGGCTCTTCTGTCCCTGGGATTCTCCAGGCAAGAGTACTGGAGTGTGTTGCCATTGCCTTCTCCAATAAAATCTGGCTAGCTCCACTGAACTGCAGAATGCCACTGCAAGAAAAATACCTTCTCTTAAAACCCCAAAGCGTTCTTTTTAAGTATGCATATAATTTTTCTGTCATTGACAATCCAAAAAGATCATTTCTCTGTTATTGGGTTCACTCCACTGAAAGAATGATGCAGCACTTGAAAGTTCAGAATCCAGCTTATCTGAATTTACTGTTTGTCATTGATCTTCTGACATTAGCTGTCTGGCTGGCTGATGAGAGCAAAACACACTCAAGTGAGCCCGGTCCACAGTACAGAGGGAGAAAGTTGATTACTTCTCCTTAATCCTCTGAGTTCCACTTACGTAAGAAATTTTAATATCGAGTACTTTCCACTCTGTGAAGTTGTGATATTCTCTTTTCTCTTCAATATAATCTAGGGATTGTGATGTGTTTATCTATCTACATATGGGTTTGTTATGTCCATTTTTTGTATACTGAAAACTTTCTGAGATCTCCCTCTCGAGCACTTTTAAATCATTGCCATTGTCAAAATCAATGTCATTATTATTATTATTATTACTTTTTACCAATGTAAAAAAGGAAGGGATTAATTGTAAGAGGGACTGTGCAAAATGGTTTCTATACATTATCTCATTTAATCTTCATAATCACCTTGTGAGAATGACAGTCCAAACCCACAAGATGCAAATTAGAATTTTGGCTCAAAAACATTTATTAACTTGCCCAAGATCAAGCAGTTAGCAAGCACAGGACTGAAGTTTGAACCAGGTCACCTGAACTCAAATTCCATCTTTTAGCTGTTATTCTACACTGCTTTCTGAGGCTGAATTTAAACCTCTCTTTTCAACTTCAGTCCATTTCCTTGTTAAGAGTTTCACATTTCAGTGACCACAGTCCCTCATGCAATACCCAGCAAAGAAAAAAAAAAAAAAAACCATTCACTTTTAGTTTAGGGGGTTGGGGAAATCCAGTAACTCTGCAACAATCTAAAAATTACCTTATAAATAAAAAGGCTTTGAAAATCCCACCCCCACACTATGTTCCAATCACACTAAACCACTTGTTATTCTAACTGGGCTCAGCTTTACACTGGCTTTTCTGTTTGCCTCTAATTCCCTTCTTAAAATTTACAAAATGTTCAGCCTTTCCTTATTCGAACATTTAATGTTCATTCTCAACAGTATATTTATTATCAGTGTTGCTAAGAAGATTTGCTTCCTCCAAAGCCCTCTGTCAAATGCAGGCTTCCTGCATATGTTGATGCCCTATGTTTGGGTTCTTTAGTCTGTGTGTTTAAATGTTGAAGCCAGTTCCCTCAGGATACTCCACGCTCTCTGGCTCACAGCCTTGTGAACTTATCCCTTTGCTGCAAACAGAAGAGAATGCAACAAATGAAGAATCCTTTAAAGTCCTTTTCATAGTGTGAGCTTGAAACAGTCCTCTTCCTCAACTGAATAGAGATATAGACACTCTCACAATTTCTATGTTAGATGGTCTGACTATCTAATGATTTTATGTTGCATTTCCATATCAAAAAAGCATTTTATTGACTCATAACTCTTACATTTGAAAAGGATCTCAGATTTTTTTCCCATCTTTTTGCACAGAATTATGAGATACTTTAGACACTGTGTGAAGCCTTGAACAGAAAGATAAAATAGAATAAAATAACCAAATGTTACTGCTCTTCTACTCAGAAAGTCCTATTAACCCTTGCAAGGCTGATGTCACCTAATACCTATATAGCTAGTTAGTGCTGTGTTTCTACATTAGAGGGGAACATTTCTGGATAGCTTTGCTTTGTAGATAACAGCACTAGCAACTGGTACAGATGAAAGAATAGAAACCAAGATTTCTGCAGTCAAGGAAGTATAGCATGTAGCTCTGCTGTAGAAATTCTGATCTTAATGATGGAAGATAACTCTGTTCACAAGGTTCCAAGCATTGTATTAAGTACCTACATGCATTCTCTGCCTTAATCTTCTCAATAACCCTATAGGGTGAAATAGACACTAGCTTTTGTTCAAATTTGAGGCATTAGGCGAAATGTGCCTGTGTTATCACAACCAGTAAATGCAGAGAGTCTAGGTCTGGAGTCTGTGCTCCTGATCACTAAACTATGCTAAAATTTACTGAAATGCTGCTGAAATGAATCTCTACTGCTTCTAGACAGGGTGGAACACAAGAGTTCATCAGAAAATGACATAATGAGAAAAGAAATAGATGATTTTCTGAAGTGTAATCCAGTTTGTTCATTCAAAAAGCATTCTTTGAAACTACTTAGTATGTACCATGCGGTATCCTAGATGTAGATGATGTATCAGTGGCTAAAAGAAAAAAAATCTCTCACATTCTTTGGAAAGGAATCAGACAAAAATGATAAATAGATATTTTATAATAAGTATTTTTATAAGTATTTACATAGGTACTTTATAATGATAAAATACATAGGTGTTTTATAATGAAAATTCTTGGTAAAAAGCCAGCCAACCAAACAAACAAAAGACCAACAGAAGGAAGAGGAATAGAGAGTTTCAGAGTATAAGAGATCAGAGAGGAAAAACTAGAATAAAGAGACAGAAGACATGGTCAGTGACAGTGAGGTAAGAGGAAAACCAGGAGAGTGTGATGTCCAAGAAGCCAAGTGGAAAAAAATTTCCAAAAAGGAGAGGGTAATCAACCATGCCGCGTGCTGCAGTGCCCTCAGATGTGCTGTTTGATAGCAAGTGAGGTCAAACACCTAACAGGAGCAGTTCAGGAGCAAAGTGAAAGTGAAACTCGCTCAGTCATGTCTGATTCTTTGTGACTCCGTGGACTTTACAGTCCATGGAATTCTTCTGGCCGCAGTACTGGAGTGGGTAGCCTTTCCCTTCTCCAGCGGATCTTCCTAACCCAGGGATTGAACCTAGGTCTCCTACATTACTGCTACTGCTGCTAAGTCACTTCAGTCGTGTCTGACTCTGTATGACCCCATAGATGGCAGCCTACCAGGCTCCACCATCCCTGGGATCCTCCAGGCAAGAACACTGGAGTGGGTTGCCATTTCCTTCTCCAATGCATGAAAGTGTAAAGTGAAAGTGAATTCACTCAGTCGTGTCCAATTCTTGGTGACCCCATGGACTTGCAGTCTACCAGGCTCTTTCATTCATGTCAGCGGATCTTCCTAACCCAGGGATTGAACCCAGGTCTCCTACATTACTGCTACTGCTGCTAAGTCACTTCAGTCGTGTCTGACTCTGTATGACCCCATAGATGGCAGCCTACCAGGCTCCACCATCCCTGGGATCCTCCAGGCAAGAACACTGGAGTGGGTTGCCATTTCCTTCTCCAATGCATGAAAGTGTAAAGTGAAAGTGAATTCACTCAGTCGTGTCCAATTCTTGGTGACCCCATGGACTTGCAGTCTACCAGGCTCTTTCATTCATGGGATTTTCTAGGCAAGAGTACTGGAGTGGGGTGCCATTGCCTTCTCTGGAGATTGTTTACCATCTGAGCCTCTTGGAAAGCCCAAGTAAGGCAGACAAATTGGAGGCAGGCTGTTTGCTAAGGCTGCTGTAATAAAACACCAGAGACTGAGCTTCTTTGGTGGCTCAGTGGTAAAAATCTGCCTGCCAGTGTAGGAGACCCAATTTTGATCCCTGGTCCAGGAAAATCCCACAGGGAGGCCTGGCGTGCTGCAATTTATGGGGTCGCAAAGAGTCGGACACAAACTGAGCCACTGAACTGAACTAAACTGGTTCCAAATAGGAAAAGGAGTACGTCAAGACTGTATATTGTCACCCTGCTTATTTTATGCAGAGTAGATCATGAGAAACACTAAAAGAGGAGAGTGAAAAAATTGGCTTAAAGCTCAACATTCAGAAAACGAAGATCATGGCATCTGGTCTCATCACTTCATGGGAAATAGATGGGGAAATAATGGAAACAGTGTCAGACTTTATTTTGGGGGGCTCCAAAATCACTGCAGATGGTGACTGCAGCCATGAAATTAAAAGACGCTTACTCCTTAGAAGAAAAGTTATGACCACCCTAGATAGCATATTCAAAAGCTGAGACGTTACTTTGCTGACTAAGGTCCATCTAGTCAAGGCTATGGTTTTTCCAGTGGTCATGTATGAATGTGAGAGTTGGACTGTGAAGAAGGCTGAGTGCCAAAGAATTGATGCTTTTGAACTATGGTGTTGGAGAAGACTCTTGAGAGTCCCTTGGACTGCAAGGAGATCCAACCAGTCCATTCTAAAGGAGATCAGCCCTGGGATTTCTTTGGAAGGAATGATGCTAAAGCTGAAACTCCAGTACTTTGGCTACCTTGTGACTCATTGTGGTCATGTATGAATGTGAGAGTTGGACTGTGAAGAAGGCTGAGTGCCAAAGAATTGATGCTTTTGAACTATGGTGTTGGAGAAGACTCTTGAGAGTCCCTTGGACTGCAAGGAGATCCAACCAGTCCATTCTAAAGGAGATCAGCCCTGGGATTTCTTTGGAAGGAATGATGCTAAAGCTGAAACTCCAGTACTTTGGCTACCTTGTGACTCATTGGGAAAGACTCTGATGCTGGGAGGGATTGGGGGCAGGAGGAGAAGGGGATGATAGAGGATGAGATGGCTGGATGGCATCACTGACTCAATGGATGTGAGTCTGAGTGAACCCCAGGAGTTGGTGATGGACAGGGAGGCCTGGTGTGCTGCAATTCATGGGGTCCCAAAGAGTCAGACATGACTGAGCAACTGAACTGAACTGAACCCTCAGTAAATCTTTAATCCAATTTTCTGCTGATGGGTGGGGCTGTGTTCCCTCTCTGTAGTTTGGGCTGAGGCCAAACTATGGTAGGTGTAATTGTGACCTTCAAAAGGACTGATGCCAGCATGCCATGGCTCCCAGGACTGTTGTATCCTGCCTCTGACTCCGTGGCAGGCCACTGTCAACCCACACATCCACTAAAGATTTCTGGACATTCACAGGCTAGTCTGGATCAGTCTCTTGTGAGATCACTGTTTTTTTATCCTGGGTCCTCGTGCTCACAAGGTTTTGTTTGTGCCCTCCAAGATGTCTGTTTCCCAGTACTGTGGAAGTTCTGTAGTCGAATTCCACTGGCCTTCAAAGTCATATTCCCTGGGGGTTCTCAGTCCCTTTGCCAGATCCCCATGTTCTGTCAAATCTGTTGTGGGCCCCAGAAGATTTGCAATGGTGTGAGAACTTCTTTGGTATAATTGTTCTCCAATTTGTGGGTCATTTGCTCAGGACCTCTGTGGTGGGGCTAATGCCAATCTCTTCCAAGAGGATTTATGCCACATGGCATGCCTTCCAGGTCTGCTGCAGCCAGACCCCCTGTCCCTGCAGCAGGTCACTGCTGACTGTGCCTCTGCAGGAAACAGACACTCAAAGGCAAGTCTGGATCAGTCTCTTATGCGGTCCCTGTGTCCTGGTATGCACAAGGTTTTGCTTGTGCCCTTGGAGAATCTCTGGTGGATATAGGGTTGATTTTAGATGTGAATTTCACCTCTCCTAACATCTTGTAGTGGAGAAGGAAATGGAACCCACTGTAGTCATCTTGCCTGGAGAATCTCCTGGATAGATCTTGTAGGGGCTTCTCCTTTGCCCTTGGATGTGGTGAATCTTTATTTGGTGAGAAGCAACATTCTGCTGTCAATGGTTGTTCAGCAGCTAACTGCAAATTTTGGAATTCTCACAGGAAAAGATGAGGGCATGTTCTTCTATTCTACCATCTTGACAAGAACCATAAAGAAGGATGAGAACTGAAGAATTGATGTTTTGAACTGTGATGTCAGACTAGACTCTTGAGAGGCCCTGGGACTGCAAGGAGAGCCAACCAGTCCATTCTAAAGGTGATCAGTCCTGGGTGTTCTTTGGAAGGAATGATGATAAAGCTGAAGCTCCAATCCTTTGGCTACCTGATGTGAAGAGCCAACTCACTAGATAAGAATCTGATGCTGGGAAAGATTGAAGGCAGGAGGAGTAGGAGATGACAGAGGATAAGATGGTTGGATGGCATCAATGACTTGATGTATATGAGTTTGAGCAAGCTCTCAGAGATGGTGAAGGATAGGGAAACCTGGTGTGCTACAGTCCATGGGGTCGCAAGATGTTGGACATGACTGTGCAACAAAAGGACTTCTCAACCTTTTCAGTAATTAAAACACCTTTCAGTTTTAAAGGAGGGGGCAGCATTTCTGTGTATATATAATTACAATTTCAATTTTCATACATCATATAATGTTCTAGTGTCCATAGCACACCATTTGGTAAATGCTTGTCTGTTTTAATAATAATAATAATAGCCATTATATATTGATGATCTACTGTGGGTGAAGCCAATGAGTCTCAATTCCATTGGAAAGTCATTTCCATCTAGTCAGTTGATACTGGCCTTACAATTTCTGTTGTCACTGTGTTGTTTTTATCACTTCAAACATACTAAATCAAAATCTCAGTACGGAATCATAATTGTGATGAATAGCTAAAGCTGAGGAGCATCATGTTAAGTACTTTCTAAGCATTATTTCATTTAATTGCTTTAACTGCTTAAAGCACAGGTTCTACTAGTATAGTTCAATACATTAACAGTAGTATATGTTTGGCCTTAGAACTACTATCCTCATGTCCCTCATTTAGGGAAGAAATTTCTCATTATTTGTCCTGTTTTTTCTTACTATACCTTGACTTTGGTTTACAAACCTTCTTTTCATGGTTCTCCAGGCAGCACAATCAACCTGAATTAACCTAATAAGATGGGTTTATTTGCTATTTCTATTAAATACAAAATGTTTTATTGGGGAGACCCTATCTATTAAAGTCAAAATTCTGTTGCTCAGAGTAGGTAAAACCAGGAAATAGTCATCATATCACTTTTTAGAATATAGTTACTTTAAATTGTTTCCTCCTGTAAACATTTCACAAATAGCCTGGTAAAGGGAAACCATTCAAATTATTCCTCTCCTAACATATAGTTATAGTTGAAATTACCATAAAAAGAAAGAAATTTTGAATGGTATAGAGAAAGTGGGAGCACAATGGGATATTAAGTTGCCAGCTGAGGACTGAACAGCTAAACTACAGGTGAAGAAAAGGTAGCACCAGAATGATAAAAAGTAAAGAATGGAAAGAGAGGAGACCAAAACAAATGTGCAAATTTTGAAAATTTGCTGAGGATCCAAATAACTCTAATCCTGTTATTGGAGTTAGACTGCTTTAAAATATGCTTTAAAAATATTATCTCATATGTTAAGATTTACCATTAGCAGACTGCAGAGTCAACTTCTATTTTTCAAACCGACTGTCTTATTTGCATAGCAAAATACAAAAAAAAAAAGTTCAGGACTAATTCTCTCATTGTGTATATTCTATTTTGCACCCAAATTACTAATGCTCTCCTTCTTTTTAAAAAGCAAATTGCACGAGACTTCAGAAATCAGTTCATGAATTTCTAACTTGGTAAATCTTCCCACTTGGAATTGAAGAGTTAACACCCTGGGAGAAACCTTAAATGTCTTAAGACTCCAAAGCACTTGAAGTCTCTTCTTTTTTTCTGAACTTTTCACTTCAATTGGCATTTTAAGATTGAAAAACTTAAATAGCCAGTAGAGGTAAATTATCTATGAATAAATGAAAAACCTGATCTTAAATCAAGAAATAGATGAAAGACCCAAGCTATAAAGCTAGAATGGGTTGCAAAGAGAAGGCAAGCATTTAAGATTAGATCGCATTGTGACAATGAAAGAAGTCAATAAGAAATCCCCAAAGAAGGTAAAAATAATAGTCCCAAGCAAATTAAGAAAGCCAAGGAGCCTAAGTTAACAGTAAAGATATCCTACTCATAATTGATGCTCTATTTAAGTACTGTGCCAAGGAGAGGTTTTGCCACATGTTCATCAGTATCAGAGTTATTAAAAGAGCATATCAGTTAATAGGATAAACAAAGACTGTGCTGCAGATCATGCTGAAAAACTGTATCCTCTAAAATAAAAAAAAAAAAGCGTCAACCTTCTAAATGAATAAGAGCTTGACCACCTTCATCCTTCATTGTAGTTTATGTTGTCTAATAAAATAACAGAATGGGCACATGATCTTTAATGGGTAAACTGTTAGGGGAAACACTGAAATCACCCACCCTGGCCAGGCACCATAGCAACCATCTGCACAAGTTACTTTATGACTGGAGGTCCTGGTAAGGAACATGGATCTAACAAGACACCATCAAAGGGAAGGATTTGAAAAAGTCAAAAGGAAACAGGAGATGCCAGTCCATAGGTCCTACCAACCTCTCAGAATCCTCATGAAATCCACCTTGGCTGAGCAACGTGTGACACCAGAAAGGACCTTGAGTCAGAATGACTGGTTAGAGGCCAACCTAAGGACAAGCCTCATCACCATAAAACCCAAGGCTGTGAGCCACATGGCAGAGCAGTTCTCCTAGTTTCCCTTACCCTCCTGCTCTCTGCCAGGGCATTCCCTTCCCAATAAAGTCTCTGGCTTTGTCACCATGTATGTCTCTTTGGACAACTCATTTCTAAGTCCTAGACAAGAGCCCAGTCTCAGGTCCTGGAAGGGGTCCTCTTTCCTGCAACAATATGAGCTACTTATCTAGCAATGAAACTGTCCTCTTCCTTCCAGACTGAAATTAGAGACTTGATGGTTTTGCTATATTTAATCAGATTGTTGTTTCATGGAGACAATCAATGGTGTCAATAAGAAGCAACTGATAACAGGTCAGGGTCAAGCAAAACAATGCATGCGGGGTTGAGCTACATTTTTAACCTGAGATGTTTAGGTCCTGTTTCAGCACTTTTCTCATCTTGTAAAACTATTTGTGTACAATGCTGGCAGGGTACAAATCATGATAAATCTTTTTCTATTAAATACACAGGGTTTCGAGAGTTCATGTTTTCTCACATGGAAATAGCTTCACTGCTTTCCCCTTCCCTCTCACCCCTCGATACTGAATGCAGCATCCTGCCACCCTAGCATTTAACTCTTATGAAAGATAAATTTTATTAGTATCTCCCTCAGTCAGCAAAAATTCTTAGGCTATGGAACTCTTAGGGAAAGCACACTGATTGAAACCGCCCACCCTGGCCAGGTACCATAGTAACCATTTGCATGAGTTATTTTATGACAGGAGAGCCTGATAAGGAATATGGAACTAATAAGCCAACACCAACTGAAAGAGTTTGGGAAAGGTCTAAAGGAGACATTGCATGTCCATCCACTTCCCAGAATCCCTCTCACTAGCATCCATCTTGGCTGAGCACTGCGTACGCCACTAGGAAAGACTCTGAATTAGAATTATTGGTCAAAGACCACCTGGAAACTAGTCCCATCACCACAAAACCTGACATTGGGAGCCACGCAGGCAGAGCAGTTCTCCTGGGTTCCCTTACCCTACTGCTCTCCACCTGGGTGCCCTTTCCCAATAAAGTCTCTTGCTTTGTCAGCACACGTGTCTCCTCAGACAATTCATTTCCGAGTGTTAGACAAGAGCCCAGTTTTGGGCCCTGGAAGGGGTCCCTCTTCCTGTAGCAGAACCAGAGAAAGGCACAGCTTTTACAAATGCTTGTCACCATGTTTAACACAAAGGAACAGTTTTCTTAAATAATAATTGTACATTTCTCAATCTCTGATATATGGATATTAGGTGTGAGAGGTTTGTAGCTAAAGAACGTTAACTATCATTCTTGGTGATCATTTGCATTTATATAGCATATTTCATAGGAGAAAATCAAATAATTGAAGCTGTTATGCTAATGAATGCAAGGCAGCAAGTGTCATTATTTTCATGTCTGTGGTAAGAGAGTGAGGGTCTCTGAGAAGCAAAAAAAGGAGCCTCCTAGGGCCTCCCTGAGACTCAAATGGTTCCCATGGAGCTTATAGACCTTGAGAGAAGTCCTCCAACACTTTGATGAGGCCATTTCTGATCCTCATAAAATGAAAGTTATTTTCCAGAATTGTTTGGAGGCTCTGATTTTCAATTCATTTCAGACAAATCCTATGTTGTAGCCAGTGTCTGAAGGGATAGAGCAGTCCTTGTAAATGTTTCTCTTCAAATTCTATCAGAGAGGTGGTGCTCCTGGGGCTAAGGAATTGGGTATTTTTGATCCATCATGCCTATCAAATTGCAATCTTTGAAAGATCTTAAAATCATAGTCAAGCCAGATGAAGCACGACATTAAGGTCATCTGTCTTGACCCTCCCTAAAATTCTTTTATGGTAGCCTACAAAGAAGATCACTGAATGTCAGTTGTGTGGCCAAACCACCGCTGATTAATGAGAAAAATTTCTGATCAATGACACAGTCTCTCATTTATTCAACCTCACTTACATAATGCTCTGCCAGCTCCACACCTTAAGAATACTGTGACAAACAGGAACACAGACCCTGGCTTCAGGCAGATGTACCCCCCACCCCTCCCCCATCTCTGCCATGCCGTTAGGACTCCAACGCAAGCTGAAGCAGAACGAATCTCCCTTCCCTGAGAAACGTTCTGATATGCTACAAAAGTGTACTAGACCATCTTTTACTTCTGGTGAATACAGTTCAAGCATTTCAACAAAATATTCCCTGAAAGAAAGAACCATTTTGTCTGCAACTGAAACTTCTAAATCTGCAGGACTCTTTCAGCTCAGTCTTTATTGACTTACATAAACTGTCTTTGAATTTGGTGATCACTGTCTGGGCTTACACATACTGTGCAGCACAATGCTCCTTTTCTAGTTTCTTAGCAGGAAAAACACTTGTTTAGTTTTTTTCCATTGTTCCAGTCTAGTTCCACAAGCTGACAGACACGTAAACACATTTGCTGAAACCTTGTAAGTGCCTTCTACTCAACTGTTTCAGGAGATAGTTTCATAGGCTCTCTCTATGCTTCCCTGGTGGCTCAGATGGTAAAACGTCTGTCTGCAATGCGGGAGACCCGGGTTCGATTCCTGGGTCAGGAAGATCCCCTGGAGAAGGAAATGGCAATTCACTCTAGTATTCTTGCCTGGAAAATCCCATGGACGGAGGAGCCTGATAGGCTACACTCCATGGGATCCCAAAGAGTCAGACACAACTGAGCGACTTCACTTCTTCAAGGTATATTAATATTTTAAGAGTTTATTTGAGCACTGGGGTGGTTAGGAGCACTCCACCAACTAGGAGCTAGTGACAAAAGACACAGAAGCGAAATGAGGAAATTAATTGGGTAATATTTCTTTATTTGGTAAAATCTAGTTAGCTGTTTGGGATTGGTTGTCCTTAAGTTTTAGTTTCTTAACCTTGAGGCATTTGCAGGCAGAGGCTTTGGTTTACTTACTAGGCTGTTAAGGTTATAGAACCACCTTAGTCTGATGGCCTCCTTGCTTAATTAATTTAACACTTCTGTTACAAAGACAAGACCCCGAATTTTATAAGTGGATGATGAATAAGTACCAAAGCATGTTTTCAAATTTAGGTTATTAGTTCATTTGACCAATGAGAAATGTGTGCGTTTCTCAAGGTCAAATCTGTTTTAAGCAGAGAGATTTCTAATCAAAGCCTCAAATTCACTAAAAGCAAAGAAATGAGAACCTTTATATTTTCAGGCTATTGACTTTTTTGATTTTTGTCAGAATATTATATCTCAGAAACTAGATGTGAGAGTTGGAGTCAGATAAAATGCACACCAACAGAGTGTTTATCCTGTACTCTCCCAGGCATTATTTGGAGGCTCAATGGTATTTCCAAGGTAATCAAGAACAGTTCAGTGATTTTTGTTTTGGCTGACTGGCTGGCTGAATTCACTCAGTCCTGTCTGACTTTGCGACCCTGTAGACTGTAGCCCACCAGGCTCCTCCTTCCATGGGATTCCCCAGGCAAGAATACTGGAATGGGTTGCCATTTCCTTCTCCAGGGGGTCTTCCCAACCCAGGAATGGATCTCAGGTCTCCTACTTCTCTACCAATCATATTAAAATGATGGACACATTCTTATTTCCCCAGGGCAGTTTTTGTTTGTTTTTCCTAAAGAACTTTCAGAACTAAAGATGAGATGAAGAGGCCATAAAGAGGGAGAAATTCTGACTATTTGGATTGGGCTGGATAGAATCTCCAGGATTCAGGATTTGGTCTTCAACTTCAGACAAATTTATTTATTTATTTATTTATTTATTTATTTATTTATTTATTGCCTACTCAGAGTTGATCAGGGCCTCAGGACTGATCTGTTAGACTTTTCACAACATGTCAATAGGTAAGTTAATTTCCTAAATGCTATTTTCAAAAGGGAATATAATTTTGATGACTAGACTATCAATGTCTAAAAATTTAGGGCACCAACTTGCTGTGTCTGTGCATAAGAAATTAAATCACTGGTCAAACTTTGTGGTATCAGCATGTATGGTACAATGAGAACAAAATAAAACAGAGGTGATGGATATGACACTAGGGTTAGAAGTCAGAGGTTTAAATTCCAGCTCTAGCAGTTGCTAGCTGTGAAACTAATTACTTTGTGCCTCAGTTTTTTATTTGCAAAATGGGTGTAGCAATTGTACCTAATTCACATGCTGTGAGGAACAAATGAATACAGAACACAGCTCTAAGTAAGCACTGAGTACATGAAATCAGAGTAAAAAGGTTTGAATAATATAAAAAGCATATTTCATCTAGACCCCAAAAGTCTGATGAATTCTCTGTGATGTTGCAGAATAGACCACTCTCGTGCCAGATAACTGTATCATCTCTTTTGGGTAGCTTTAGCTGTTTTCCCAAATTCTTTCCCTTTCTCACTACATCCACTAGCAAACTTTTCGTCTCTCCAGGTCTCATCTCATCTATCAGATCTCCTCCTACCCTTGTCTTCATGACTGGTTTGAGACATCACCAAATTGGGCCCTCTGCCTTCATGGCTCAGATGGTAAAGAATCTACCTGCAATGCAGGGAACAGGATTCAACCCCTGGGTTGGGAAGACTCCCTGAACAAGGGAATGGCAGCCCACTTCAACATTATTGCTTGGAGAATTCCATGGAAGAGGAGCCTGGTGGGCTATATATAGTTCACAGAGTCACAAAGAGTCAGACATGACTGAGTGACGAACACATACACAAGTTCTCTCCACTGTACATTTTCAAAGCATCACTTAGAGTGAAATTTTTCTAGAGATGGATAGTCTTATTCATGGATGATCTGTACTAGGTTCAATTAGACCTCTCTTTATATAATCATCCAGAAATTAGTCTCAGAGCACATAGGTGTGTAAAACCTTCTATGTGCTTACTAGAACACTAATTTCACATGACCATTGAGTATTAGTTTTGATTGAAGTGTTTTATAAGTGTAAAATGGACACCAGATTGCAAAGACTTTAATATGAGAAAAAAAATTTAAATCTTTTATGAATAATTTTTATAAAGATTACATGTTAGAATGATAGTATTTTTGAAATATTGGGTTAAAATATACATTTAAAAATTAAGATCACATATTTCTTTTTTAATATGTTTATTAGAAAAATTATACTACATATGTGGCTGGCATTATATTTGTATTGGATAGCAGTTATTACAAAATGAATGAGCTTCCACAATGAAACTTATTTTCATTTGATAGAACTTTTCTATATCAAATATTTAATGTGTATACTAGAGTCCAGCAATTTCACCTTTAGGGATTATCCTGATATAATCAGAGGTATGTACAATGATGTTCATCACAACAATATTTTGCAAACTAAAATATCCATCTACAAGGAATTAGTTGAGTAAATTAGGATTCATCCGCTCTGAAGCATGCCTTCTAACACTTTAATTATATCAACTTCTATTTTGGGGAGTGGGCAATTGTTGATTTCAACTTCTAATTCTTTATTTCTCTCTCTTTAAAAAAAAAAACCAAACCTAATTTTCTCTGGAAAATCACCCTTGTATACATTCTTGGTCTTCAGTACTGGGATTAGGTCTATTCTTTATATATAGAAACCATGTAGTCCAAGCTAGATTAATTTGTGTTTCACTCTCTTAGACTCAATATTTGATTCAGGACTGGTCATTATACTTTCAAAGAGTTGCACTTGAAGGTGAGCACCATACATAAGCCTGTTGATATTTGCTACCAAGTTGTCTCCTTTTCCAGAAACAGAACAGTGAAGCCGATGCCCTCGGGAAGCTGTAGGAACAGAAAAAATTTTTCCTTTCTTCCCATCTGGTTTCTTTGGTCAGCCTAATAAAACAGATTAATATAAGAAAACCATTTTAATTTTACAGACACAGGAATCCCATAAAAACATGAGACTCTAAGAAGTGACCAAAGCAGGAAGCTTTAAGATCTTTTAGACAAAGAAACAATTAATGTGTGAAGAACTGAAATTAAATAAAGAGGTTTGGGTTTGGGATAGTAAAGTAGTGAAGTAACAAGCTTTGTTTATATGATCATCCTGCTCCTAAATTTCCTACCTCTGGTAATAAGTGTACCTCTTTACCTTCTGGTACAGGAAAGGTGCCTATCACAAGGAAGATTTATTTCCTGCGATTTGCTTATCTCCTGTCAAAAGGGAATCAGAATATTCTTCTTGCACCAACTGTTTCTCAAGTACATTTAATTCAAAATAATCAATATGCTAAAATGACATCTTTTGGGGTGACATATTCTCCCTTTCAGTATCAACAGACTGAGGTGACTTAGAATAATGAAACTAATAGTGGGGGAGGGGTCAAAGAAGGTCTTTCTAAGAAGATAACATTTAACTGAGATTGAATGGAAAGGAATCAGGTACATGAAGACTAGGAAAGATAAGGATCATCATCATCCATAAAGTTTCTAAGGAAGGAAATACCCAGATATGTCTGGGTATCAAAGAAGTCTACTGGGGACAAGAAACAGGAAGAACATAAAAAGCAGAATTCATAAAGATAGATTTCATCCAGATCATGATCATTACATCCAGACCAGGACAACATTCTATTTGTAGTGCAAAGGTTTTAAGCAGAGGGGTAATGTCCACAAAATGTAAATAAAGTTAGTCTGTCTTTCTCTCTTATGTTAGCTTTTTCTCAGTTAAGTATCTTAAAACTGCATTATAAAAGAAAAAAAGATATATACACAAATATCACTCAGAATAAATGTATTTATAAAATCTCTAGCATGTTATAATTCCTATCATTAACTTTTATTTATTTTATTATTATTATTATTATTTTTTACTTTACAATACTGTATTGGTTTTGCCATACATTGACATGAATCCCCATGGGTGTACATGAGTTCTCAATCCTGAACCCCCCTCCCACCACCCTCCCCATATCAATGATTATGCTCAGTGGCTTCTAAGTGCAATGTTGTATGAGGCAGATATACATCATCCTTCATGCTTAGCTCTCATTCAACCTGAACAGAGTCCTGGAGACAGAGACCACAGAAACAAGAGGAATTAGAAATATTATCAAAAGGTGAGTAAATGTTCCAGAGAAGAAACCCTAGACAACCATGCAAATCAGTAGAGTCCCAGAGGGTCTGTTGTTGAAAGAAATCAAGCCAGGTCTAAAAGAAAACTGGCAATGAGATAAATCTTTAAATGCCACTTCACATTTGGTATTGATTTGTTTGCTCCTGGATTTTAACTAATATGCCATTCCTAAGGACACATCTGTAGGAGATCAAGAAAATATTTCTTTTTCTTTCAAGCAGATGTGTGAATGTCATTTACCTTTTCTGAGAGCTAAAAGTCTTAGTCTACTAAACCAGTCCACTTGGGTTTAAGTAACATATTGAAATTAAAATGAGCCTATCCTTGGGCTGGCTTTGTGAAAAATTGTGACTTGCTTTTGAGTAAGTAATTTAGTATCAGGTTTTTAACTGAACACTTTCTATTATCTTAGAAGATAATCTTTTTAAAAAAACTTTCTTCAGTAGCATTGTCCCTATCACTCACCCCCAGACTATTCCCTACCACAGGCAAAGCTTACTTGTTTTTCAATCATCTTCAAGTGAAAATGTTTAAGTGGAAGTGCTAAACCTACCTGTGGTTTTATATATATATATATATTTAGTGGAGTTTAAGTTTTTCACTTAAACATATACTGAGTACCTATTTAATTCCATGCAAAGTGATAATTAGAAGAATAATGATAAACACAAGCTTCTATCCAAGGATCTTAGATGTTCATGAGTACTACGGGATAAGAGATACAATGGATATACAGATGATGAGTTACAGATGCAGATAAAGGATACTCGGGGAAACTGGATGTGGTGGTTCTTTCTAGAAAAGGTGACACCTGACTAATTAGTAGCATTGTCCCTATCACTCACCCCCAGACTATTCCCTACCACAGGCAAAGCTTACTTGTTTTTCAATCATCTTCAAGTGAAAATGTTTAAGTGGAAGTGCTAAACCTACCTGTGGCTATATATATATATATATATTTAGTGGAGTTTAAGTTTTTCACTTAAACATATACTGAGTACCTATTTAATTCCATGCAAAGTGATAATTAGAAGAATAATGATAAACACAAGCTTCTATCCAAGGATCTTAGATGTTCATGAGTACTACGGGATAAGAGATACAATGGATATACAGATGATGAGTTACAGATGCAGATAAAGGATACTCGGGGAAACTGGATGTGGTGGTTCTTTCTAGAAAAGATGACGCCTGACTAATTCTTGAAAGACAGGTGATAAGAGCAGAGAAGGAAGGATCAGAGGGTATTCCAGGGAGAGGTAAGATAAAACATGAAGTGTGCGGGACTATATCACTAATCTGATTGTGTAACTTCAGGCATAAAGCAATAAAAGGGATGAGAAGGAAACAAGTGTGGCTGTTTCACAGCCTTTGAAATCATGTGAATAAAATAAATAAGCTGACTGTGAAAATATTAGACATAAATAAAAACAAATACAATCAAAAGTTAGGGAGGTTAATAAACTATCCAATAAAATGAAACAATATCCACTCTATTTCTAATATATTCCAACATTTATTCTTAGAGTCTTACTTTTTAATTTAGTCTTCCAGTTAAAAGTATATTATTATCTGTTTTATTACAGTAATATTTTGAAACAGCTTTACATTAATACAAGTACATATCCACAAAATAACAAGAAAAGTGAAATAATGTGGGGGATAATTCTTGAGAAATATTTATGAGATAAATGCAGTAAATTTATGCTGTGGTGGCCCTGGGTAGGGTTGCCGGGAGAAATATCAATAACTTCAGATATGCAGATGACACCACCCTTACGATAGAAAGTGAAGAAGAACTAAAGGGCCTTTTGATGAAAGTGAAAGAGGAGGGTGAAAAAGTTGGTCTAAAACTCAGTATTCAGAAAATGAAGATCATGGCATCTGGTCCTATCACTTCATGGGAAATAGATGGGGAAACAGTGGAAACAGGGTCAGACTTTATTTTGGGGGCTCCAAAATCACTGCAGATGGTGATTGCAGCCATGAAATTAAAATGAGCTTACTCCTTGGAAGGAAACTTAATGACCAACCTAGACAGCATATTAAAAACCAGAGATATCACTTTGTCAACAAAGGTCCATCTAGTCAAGGCTATGGTTTTTCCTGTGGTCATGTATGGATGTGAGAGTTGGACTATTAAGAAATCTGAGTGCCAAAGAACTGATGCCTTTGAACTGTGATGTTGGAGAAGACTCTCAAGAGTCTGTTGGACTGCAAGGAGATCCTAATGCAGATCAGTCCTGCATGTTCATCAGAGAGACTGATGTTGAAACTGAAACTCCAATACTTTGGCCACCTGAAGCGAAGAGCTGACTCATTTGAAAAGACTGTGATGCTGAGAAAGATTGAGGGTAGGAGGAGAAGGGGATGACAGAGGATGAGATGGTTGGATGGCATCCCCGACTCAATGGATATGGGTTTCAGTGGATTCCAGAAGTTAGTGATGGACAGGGAGGCCTGGTGTACTGAGGTTCATGGGTTCACAAACAGTCAGACACAGCTGAATGAATGAACTGAACTGAACTGGATGGGGTTGCTCAGATATGACTTTAAGAGAATCTCTTGTGAAAAGCATAGTTGACAGATTTGTTCTTTAGTTGCCTAGTCATGTCCAACTCTTTGCAGCCCCATGGACTGTAGCCCACCAAGCTCCTGTTTCCATGGGATTTTCCAGTCCAGAATACTGGAATGGGTTACCACTCTGTTCTCCAACAGATCTTCCCAACGCACATCTCCTGCATTGGCAGGTGGATTTTTTACTGCTGAGCCAACTATATTATTCCATGCAGGGAAGTTCCAGTTGACAGACAGCTTCCAGCTACCACATCTTTGGATGCACTATACTCTTCCCTCCAAGCCCACACTCACCCTCAGTTGCTCAAAGTTAATGACTGAATTTGGAGGGGCACCATTTCTATAAATATGACTTTCTTCTGATAAGTAATCTTTATATCTTTATTCTGTGCTTCCTCTTACCTAAGCTGAGACTTTCTCAGAACTTAATTGCAGCCTGAGACTCTTATTAGTCCAGCCTCCTTTCCTTCCTCTCTCCTTTCTCATGGCTCAGATCAGCATCAAGTTCCAAAGAACATCCCTGCCTACTCCTTTCCCTTCTCTTTATCTTTACAGTATTACTCCTAATAAATCTTTTGCATGGTTAATTTCATTTTACCCACTGCTTTCTGGAAGACCCTAAAATCACTGCAAATGGTGATTGCAGCCATGACATTAAAAGACACTCCTTGGAAGAAAAGTTATGACCAACATAGATAGCATATTAAAAACCAGAGACATCACTTTGTCAACAAAGGTCCGTCTAGTCAAGGCTATGGTTTTTCCTGTGGTCATGTATGGATGTGAGAGTTGACTGTGAAGAAAGCTGAGCGCCAAAGAATTGATGCTTTTGAATTGTAGTATTGGAGAAGACTCTTAAGAGTACATTGGATTGCAAGGAAATCCAGCCAGTCCATTCTGAAGGAGATCAGCCCTGGGATTTCTTTGGAGGGAATGATACTGAAGCTGAAACTCCAGTACTTTGGCCACCTCATGAGAAGAGTTGACTCATTGGAAAAGATTCTGATGCTTGGAGGGATTGGGGGCAGGAAGAGAAGGGGACGACAGGATGAGATGGCTGGATGGCATCACTGACTCAATGGACGTGAGTCTGAGTGAACTCCAGGAGTTGGTGATGGACAGGGAGGCCTGGCGTGCTGCGATTCATGGAGTTGCAAAGAGTCGGATACGACTGAGCGACTGAACTGAACTGAAGTCTACTAGCTTAGAAAATCCAAAATACATAAGTATACATCATATTAGCTATCAAAAAGAGGATGTTATCAAACTTCCAGTAGCTTCTGAAAGATCCCACTGCACATTCATAAAGAGAATAAGAGTGAAAAAGGTGAATAACATTTTAGCTTTATTATAAAAACAGTTTTAATTGCACTTAAATTCTTATTAAAAGGTCTTAGGCACTTCCAAAAACCCTGTATCAAACTTTAAGAATATCTAGCTAATATCCTTTCTGGAAAGAATATGTAAGTTATAAAATACAGTATTATGATATACTAAAATAGATTTCCTGGCCCTAGTTTTCCCTTTTTTCCATGGTTAAAAATCCAGAGCTCTTCAAATCCATGCTGAAACTGAAAGATCCTTTTTGGTCCACCAGAAAGAACTCTGCATTCCAACCTTCATTCAATGCAAAAGCCAGCTGAGGTGAAATCCCCAAAGGCCCACAGAGACCAGGAGTAAAGCACCACACAGCCTTCAACCACAGTAGTCTTCAAATAGCTTGACCAGGCCACCTCCTAGAGTCCCTTCATCTACCATTGCATGCTCCTGCTGTTCCTTTTTTGAGATTTTGTTTTTGTGTAATATGGCTGGGCATTCTGGCCTCAATTTTCTTGTCACACAGTGAAGGAAGTATTCTGTCTGATAGGAAGCCACATGTCAGCACCTGTTCTCTGGGTTGATTTGTTCATTATTTCCATTTCTCTTTTCTGATACTGCAGGGTCTTTTTCTGTCAACAGCAACAATAACACATCTATACTCCGTGGGCCTCCATCTTTTCTGTGGATGTCAAAATCCAGGGTCTGATGAGTGCCCTTGAGGCTCAGCCTATCACTTAAGGAGGGTTTCTGTTTAGATGTTCAATTTTTTGTTTAACTGAATTTACAGTTAAGCCTTGTTGAAATATAAAGTTTGACTTTGTTTATGTGGGTGGATAAATCTAATTGAAAAAGGGAGGTAACTTTTTACCACACTAAGAGACAATTATTCTTTTACTATGCAAAAGAATATATTGTTTTAGGTTTAAACATTCAAACATCAGTGTAACCTAGTGCAATCCAATTCATTGTAGCAACCATATATTGAGATCCCACTGGGGAGAGTCACCATGTGTAAATGGATTGGGATTCTTGGGAAATAAGGAAATGATTAAAGTTGAAGACACAGGTAACACAGAAAAATCAATGCTCTAAATAGGTAATTTTTGGGTTTTTGTGGCACATGAGTAAGCATAATCCATCTAGGTATTTTTTAACAGTTCATGACAGTCTATTCTGTGTTAGGCAGATGATTGTTTATAGTTAGGCAAATGGGTTTAAACTCAAACAGCCTGATTAAGTAGCTTTAAGTTTTAGGCTTCAGTAGACATACAGGATTTTAACTTGGTCACTGTAACATTAGTGAGCTGTTCAGATAAGTGTTGTTTTCATACAGAGAAGGACACAGGTGCAGATCTTAGCCCATGACAGCTGTAGGGATTTTAGTGTACTGACCAATAAGAGTGGTACTTAAACTACATGGTACTGCTTAGCTTGGTATAGGCAAAGTCAGAGTAAGAATGAAATCACAAAATGAGGATAAAGAAACATGAGGAAATATCAGACAAGCCAAATTTGAGGAGTATTCTATTCTTCAAAGATGTCATAAGTGCTGAGCATATTGCCAGACTAAAGGGCATTAGAGATATGAAAACAGTATAGTGCTTGATCTTGGAATGCATCGTGCACTGATAAAAATATTTATTTAAAGGGTAATACTGGTATAATTACAAAAATTTGATTCTGAACTATATATTGGATATCTGTATCAGATGCTAAATTTCCTGAATTTGGTGATTTCATTGCAGTTCTATTAGGAGATACATTATCTATCCTAAAGATTTTATGACTCTTTTTGAAAAGTCATGATTTTTATAATTTTTTCAAATGATTCCTCTAATAATGATATATGTTATAGGTGTACATAGAGATGTGTGTGGGTTACAGGTACACATAGATGTGTGTGTGTTGTGGGGGGCGTTGGGGGGCAGAGAGAGAAATAAAGGAAAAAACAAATGTGGAAAAATATTAACAGTGAGTGAAACTAGATAAAGGATATCTGTGTGTACATGTTCTTTATAGTATTCTTGTAAATTTTTTATTTAGGTTTGAGATTTTAGAAATAAAAAAAAAAAGAAACAAACACAGTTCTCCTTCTTACCTCCACATCACCCTACCTCATAAAGTCTTACTTTTCAGGGAGAATTATGAAAAAAATAATGGCTTCATTTACTTTGAATCTCAAAACAGATCATCTGGCCATAAGACCTGGGCCTAAAACTCTAAAAGCAGCTGGGACCTCCTTGGTGTAAACTCTTTTGAGTTTCTAATTTTAAATCTTTAAGGCCAAGCCCTGGTAGGTAGAGCTGCAATTGTATCAAATTCAAGAATCTCTCAGCAGCCCATGATGACAACGTGGCTATAATGAGTTTTGCTCATTATGCAAATTGTGAACTTAATTTCAAACAACCAAAGTGGCACCTTTCCAAAAGAGTGAAAGATTTTTTTGTTCATAAATGAAAAGTGAATGAGGTTCCTAATGTGAAAGCAAATACTTTATCCAGTTACTATGGAAAAGTCATCCCTGGTGGCTCAAACTGTAAAGCATCTGTCTACAATGCGGGAGACCTGGGTTCGATCCCTGGGTCGGGAAGATCTGCTGGAGAAGGAAACAGCAATCCACTCCAATACTATTGCCTGGAAATTCCATGGACAGATGAGCCTGATAAGTTACAGTCCATGGGGTTGCAAAGAGTCGGACACAACTGAGCGACTTCACTTCACTTATGGAAAAATAAATTGAAGAATTTATGGCAAATCCAAAGGGCCAAATAGTGCTTAAGATAACTTCACTTCTAAGAATCACATTTGCCTAAAAAATAAGAGCACAACTGGCATATTTAAAAATATTCTTCAGACTTTAAATTAGAATGAAAGCAAAGTAAATGAGTAAATAAAGGAGAAAAAAATGAAGACTAATAAACTGGAAAAAGAATTACATTTCTTGAAGAGAAAGTATAAAGATCTTGAATAACAGATTATTCATAGGTGAAAATGAAGATGAGATCTTAAAGACTAAGGGAAACTAATAAATGAAGAGGAAAATGTCAGTCACCCAGAGCTGGCATCATCAACTCAATGGACATGAGTTTGATCAAACTCCGGGAGATAGTGAAGGACAGAGAAGCCTGGCAGGCTGTAGTTGTTGGAGTCTCAGAGTCAGACAGGACTGAGTTACTGAACAATGACAAAGAAATAAGGGAGATGTTTTCATTAACAGGAAAGAGAAATAGGGCCCAGTGAAGTGAAAGTCACTCATTCATGACCATCTCTTTGCGACCCCATGGATTATACAGTCCATGGCATTCTCCAGGCCAGAATACTGAAGTGGGTAGCCTTTCTGTTCCAGTGGATCTTTCCAACCCCGGGGTTGAACCCAGGTCTCCCACATTGCAGGTGGATTCTTTACCAGCTGAGCCACAGGAGAAGCCCACAAATGCTGGAGTGGGTAGCCTATCTCTTCTCCAGTGGATCTTCCCAATCCAGGAGTCAAATTGCGGTCTCCTGCATTGCAGGCAGATACTTTACCAACTGAACTACCAAGGAAGTCTTAATAGGGCCCAGAAAAAAAGAAAGAGAAGTCGCTCAGTCGTGTCGACTCTTTGCAATGCAATGGACTGTAGCCTACCAGGCTCCTTTTTCCGTGGAATTCTCCAGACAAGAGTACTGGAGTGGGTTGCCATTCCTTTCTCCAGGGGATCTTCCCTACCCAGGGATCAAACCCAGGCCTCCTGCATTGCAGGCAGACGCTTTACCATCTGAGCCACCAGGGAAGACCAGGAGCAATAGGGCCCAGAGTAATCAACAAAAGAAAAATGGCAAGTTCTTAGCTAGCAGACAGGCTTCCCAGAAAGAATCAGGTTCCAAGAAGCTAATAAATATCTATTTAAAGCAGCAGTTGGAAATTTCACAGTAATTGGATAAAAATATTACCCCTCCCCTCAACAGCTAAGCTACAATATTACAAATTATAAGGATTTGAGATGAAAAGACCAAAAAGTATTCTAAGAACACAGACTTTAAGAATAGCTAGTGAACTTTAAGGTGACACCTGTGAGAGGTATGTAGACACTAAGTATGTCCTGAGAAACTATGCCCTTAAACATTGGAATTATGATTCTGAAGGCAGAGACAGCTAAAATAAAGCAGATTAAAGGAGAGATAAGAAAGACAGTAGGCTGAGTTCAGGCCTGGACAAAATATTGCCCAGTGGGTAAAATTAAAGCAAACGCTGACAAGATTTATTTTTCACTGGTTGCTTTGGTTATGCCAAGAATTCAATGATTTCATATATCTTGCTATAGGATAAAACAGAAGACAAAATCAAGAGAAATGTATAGAAAATCAAACATCTGGACAGAAGGGAAAGAGAAGGTGAAATGAAAGAAAGTCTTTGGTTCCAGACAAAAGTGTTCATGTAACATGTGCTAGAAAAAGGAGAAGACAAGTCTAAGAAGTTAGTTAAGCTACTACAAATGCAATCGAGTGATCATAAAAATATGTAGGGGGATGATAAGGAAAAATAATAGCAACAGAAGGAAATTTAATTCCTGCAGAAATAGTTAGCAGGAAGATTTAAAATATTCCAAAAATAAGGAAGAAGTGAGTTAAGTAGAAGGAAGAAGTCATGGATGTCACTAGGTTCCTGGGGAAACAGGCTTCAAAAAAATCAACGGTTTTTCTTCTGGAATCGACTGAGAATGATTATTCAGATGAAACAAATGTGAAGACAATCATATCTCTCCAAGGACACAGATTTCTCAGGTATAAGCAATCCCATAGCAGAACTGTCAATTGTTAGTTATCATAGCACAAAACTCAAAATGTCTGCTCAGAGTTAAGAAGGAAAACATAATAAGCCTGGTACCAGAAACATAGGGGCCAAAGGGAAAATGGAAATTAAGAAGTTCTGAATACACTAAGTGGAGAATAAAGACACCTCCAAATACAGTCTGGTGATTGGGACTGTGACCTTTGCAATTGCCAAACTGTGCTAAGTGAAATAACTCAGGTGGAGAAAGACAAATACAGTTTGTTTTCACTTACATGTGGAATATAAAAAAATAAACAAGCAAACAAATATAATAAAACAGGGATAAGACTCAGATACAGAAAACAAACTACTGATGAACAGAAAGGAGGGGGTAGAGAGAGGGGTAAAATAGGTAGTGTAATAGTGTTAGTCATACAGTTGTGTCCAACTCCTTGTGATCCCATGGAGTGTAGCCCGTCAGACTATATGTCCATGGAATTCTCCAGGCAAGAATACTGGATTGGGTAGCTATTCCCTTCTCCAGGGGATCTTCCACACCCAGGGATAGAACCCAGGTCTACTGCCTTGCAGGCAGATTCTTTACCCTCTGAGCCACCAGGGAAGTCCCTGGCTAAAGGGGATTTAGCAAAAGAGGTGAAGGGGATTAAAAGATACAAACTACACAGTATAAAATAAATAAGATACAAGGATGTAATGTACAGCACAGAGAATATAGCCAATGTTTCATAATAACTTTGTATTGAGTGTCATCTAAACAATATTGATTTACTACGTTGTACACTTGAAATTAATAAATTTATAAGTAAACTATTATCAATTTAAAAAACAAACAAACTGTGCTAAAGAATGTAACAATGTCTCAGATACCATTTTCTGCCAGCAAATGACAGAATACATGGGTAAGCTTTTTTTTCTACCTGTAGTAATTCACATTATCCTGTAATCAGTTTCCTGATGAGAGATTGTTCTCAGTTAAAATTTTGTTCATAATTTGTGCTATCAGGACAACTAGCTTAATCTGCCAATCATCCTAAAGCGGCCAACCATCTGTTAATTCTCTTTTAACCTCAGATAAGTGAGTCTTTGCTTTGGATTGATTTTAAGAATATTACTTTGATGCTAGAAGTAAGAATAAACTTATTTTACTTGTCTGAAAGATAGCAAAATTCTATTTCAGAAGTTTCTGCTTCTGGACATAATTGAATAACTACTGGACACTGGGAACAATTATGAAACTGAACAAATAAATTAAATGACAGTTGTCAGATAGTAATAAGAAATAGCATAGGATTGTGGTCTTTGAATAAGGGAAATCCATGAAGTAAGTACCACAGTTATCTTGACTTTCTGTATGCAGGAACTGGCTATACTCCAACATGCACAGACAGACCCCAAGCAAAGCATCATATTCTCAATAAGCTGCTGAGACAGAGACCAGAGTGGAATGTTGAGGCAATGCTGAGACAGATAAAATATACGGAACATAATACTGCAGAGACAAGTGGTATGCAAACTCCCACAAATCTACAAGAGGTATTCTAATGTCTTGGGCAAATACGATGTTGAACACAAACAGGAAAAATGCCCTTGAGGGCTGACAGAGAACAACTGCTGAGGAATTGCCAGCTGAATGGATATTCTTGAGATTGTACAGTGCAGAGAAAAGTAAGAGTTACAAACGGACAAAACTAATTTCAAATGTTTATGTGGCTACTGTACGAATGGTTATCATTCTAGAAATATTGTTGCTTACCATAAAAAAATAAATGATAGTGAATTGGTAAAAAATAATACTAATATAGTGAGAATATAACATGTAGAATAAATTATTTGACACCACCATCAAAAAGGTGAGAGGAAAACAAGTAAAAGTATACCCTTGCACTGTCTTATGTAATATATGTTGTTTTTGTTTAGTTGCTAACTCATCATCACCAAAAGCTCACGGTTTACCATATGATTCACACAAGATGCATATTCCATGGATTTAGACAGATGTATAATGACATAAATCCATCATTATAATATTATAGAATATTTTCATTGCCCTGAAAATACTATGTTTTGCCTATTATTCTACCCATTATGACTGCTTCTGGAAATTACTGATCTTATTTGATCTTTTTATTGTTTCCATAGTTTTTCCCTTTCCAGAGTTTCATATTGTTAAGATCATATAATATTTGGCCTTTACAGGTTGGCTTCTTTCCCTTAGTAATATGCATATAAATTTACTCCATGGTTTTTCATGGTTTGATAGCTCATTTTTAAGTGCTAAAAAATACTTAATTGTATTGATGTAACATAGTTTATTTATTCAGTTATCACGATGGTGTGATCACTCACCTAGAGCCAGACATCCTGGAATGTGAAGTCAAGTGGGCCTTGGAAAGCATCACTATGAACAAAGCTAGTGGGAATGATGGAATTCCAGTTCAGCAATTTCAAATCCTGACAGATGATGCTGTGAAAGTGCTGCACTCAATATGCCAACAAATTTGGAAAACTCAGCAGTGGCCACAGAACTGGAAAAAGTCAGTTTTCATTCCAATCCCAAAGAAAGGTAATGCCAAAGAATGCTCCAATTACTGCACAATTGTACTCATCTCACACGCTAGTAAAGTAATGCTCAAAATTCTGCAAGCCAGGCTTCAACAATACGTGAACCATATACTCCCTGATGTTCAAGCTGGTTTTAAAAAAGGCAGAGGAACCAGAGATCAAATTGCCAACATCCACTGGATCATGAAGAAAGCAAGAGAGTTCCAGAAAAGCATCTATTTCTGCTTTATTGGCTATGCCAAAGCCTTTGACTGTGTGGATCACAATAAACTGTGGAAAATTCTGAAAAAGATGGGAATACCAGACCACCTGACCTACCTCTTGAGAAATCTGTATGCAGGTCAGGAAGCAACAGTTAGAACTGGATATGGAACAACAGACTGGTTCCAAACAGGAAAAGGAGTACGTCCAGGCTGTATATAGTCACCCTGCTTATTGAACTTATATGCAGAGTACATCATGAGAAACATTGGACTGAAAGAAACACAAGCTGGAATCAAGATTGCCAGGAGAAATATCAGTAACCTCAGATATGCAGATGACACTACCCTTATGGCAGAAAGTGAAGAGGACGTAAAAAGCCTCTGGATGAAAGTGCAAGAGGAGAGCGAAAAAGTTGGCTTAAAGTTCAACATTCAGAAAACGAAGATCATGGCATCCAGTTTCATCACTTCATGGGAAATAGGTGGGAAAACAGTGGAAACAGTGTTAGACTTTATTTTGGGGGGCTCCAAAATCACTGCAGATGGTGACTGCAGCCATGAAATTAAAAGACGTTTACTCCTTGGAAGAAAAGTTATGACCAACCTGGATAGTACATTAAAAAGCAGAGACATTACTTTGCCAAATAAGGTCCGTCTAGTCAAGGCTATGGTTTTTCCTGTGGTCATGTATGGATGTGAGAGTTGGACTGTGAAGAAAGCTGAGCACCAAAGAACTGATGCTTTTAAACTGTGTTGTTGGAGAAGACTCTTGAGAGGCCTTTGGACTGCAAGGAGATCCAACCAGTCCATTCTGAAGGAGATTAGCCCTGGGATTTCTGTGGAAGGAATGATGCTAAAGCTGAAACTCAGTAGTTTAGCTACCTCATGTGAAGAGTTGACTCATTGGAAAAGACTCTGATACTAGGAGGGATTGGGGGCAGGAGGAGAAGGGGATGACAGAGGATGAGATGGCTGGATGGCCTCATTGACTTGATGGATTCGAGTCTGAGTGAACCCCAGGAGTTGATGATGGACAGAGAGGCCTGGCGTGCTGCTATTCATGGAGTCGCAAAGAGTCAGACACGACTGAGCGACTGAACTGAATTAAACATAATTTATTTATTCAGTTACTGGTTGAAAGATATCATGGTTGCATCCAAGTTGTGGAAATTATTAGTAAAACTATTTTAATCATCCCTGTGAACTATTTTAATCATCCTTATGCAAGTTTTTGTGTGGTCATAGGTTTTCATCTCCCTTGGGTAAATAACAAGAGTGTGATTTCTGGATCACACATTGTAAGGCTATGTTTAGCTTTTTTTAAGAAACTGTCAAACTGTCTTCCAATAGCTGTACATTTGGCATATTTCCACTAGCACTGTATGAGAGTTCCTGTTCATCCACATTCTAACCAGCACTTGATATTGTAAATGTCTGGATTTGAGCCACTCTAATAAGTATGTAGCAGCATCTCATTGTTATTTTAATTCACATTTCCTTGATGACATAGGCTGTGCAGCATCTTTTCATATACTTATTTGCCATCTGGGTCTCTTCTTTGGTATCAGTGAAGTCTTTTGCCATTTTTAAAATTGTTTTCTAGTTTTATTGTTGAATTTTAGTTATTAGTACCTTATAGATAACAGTCCTTTAACAGATATGTATTTTGAAAATACTTTCCACTAATCTATGACTTGTCTTTTCATGCTCTTGACATTGTCTTTTAAAGGGCATAAATTCTAAATTTTAATGAAGCCCAACTTATCAATTATTTATTTCTCAGATTATGTCTTTTGTGTCATATCTAAAAAAATCACCAAGGTCATGTGTAGGTTTCTCTTATGTTATCTTCTAAGAGACTTATATTTTTGTGTTTCACACACAGGCTTATCATCCATTTTGCTATAGGTTTATGCAATTGGCATAAGGTCTGTGTCTTGATTCATTTTTTTTTGCATGTGATTGCTCAGTTGTTCCAACACCATTTGTTGAAGAAACTGTCTTTGCTCCATTGTAATGATTTTGCTTCCTTGTTAAAAATGAGTTGACTATATTTAAGTGAGTCTGTTTATGGGTTATCTATTCTGTTTCACTGACATGTTTATTCTTTTGCCAGTGCCAAGTTGTCTTGTTACCTAGTTTTATACTGTCATGGAGTTGGGTGGTATCAGTCTTCCAATTTTGTTCTTCTTCAGTATTGTATTGGCCATTTGGACACATTTACATCTTCACTTAAACTTTCAAATCAGTTGATATTCATAAAAGAAACCTCCTAAGATTTTGATTGGAATTATACTGGATCTATGGACTAAGTTAGGAAGAACTGATACATCGACAATAGTGAATCTTCCTTTTCATGAACACGAAATAACTCTCCATTGATTAGTTCCTTGATTTCATTCATCAGAGTTAACTAGCTTTCCTCATAATAGATCTTGTAGGTATTTTGTAAGATTTATACCAAAGTATTTCACTTTGGGGGATGCTAATGTAAATGGTATTATTTTTAAATCCAAATACCACCCATTTGTTTCTATTATATGGGAAAGGAATTGACTTTATATAGTAACTTTATATTCTGCTACATTACTATAATCATTTATTACTTCCCAGAATTTTATCAATTATTTTGGATTTTCTACATAGGTGATCATGTCATCTGTGAACAAAGACACTTTCATGTCTTCCTTCCCAATCTGTATACATTTTTTTTGTTGTCCTATGATTTTATTAAGGATCAGAATAATATCAAAACAAAAGCTGTGAGAGGGTATAGACTTACCTTGTATCTAATCTTGGTTGGAAAGCTTTCAGTCATAAACTATTATGTTGGTTGCAAATATTTTATAGATTTTCTTAACCAAGTTGAAGAAATTTCCCTCTACTCTTCATTTATTGAGAGTATTTTATCATGAGTGGGTGTTGAATTTTGTTAAAATGCTTTTTCTGCATCTATTGATATGATCATGAGACTTTTATGTTTTAGTCTCTTGATGTAATAAGCTATATCAATTGATTTTAGAACGATGAATCAGAATTGCATACTTAAGGTAAATTTCACTTGGTCATGGTGTTTAATTATTTATGCTTCTTTCAGACTGGTTCCAAATAGGAGAAGGAATACGTCAAGGCTGTATATTGTCACCCTGCTTATTTAACTTAGTGCAGAGTACATCATGAGAAATGCTGAGCTGGAAGAAGCACAAACTGAAATCAAGATTGCTGGGAGAAATATCAGTAACCTCAGATATGCAGATGACATCACCCTTATGGCAGAAAGTGAAGAGGACGTAAAAAGCCTCTTGATGAAATTGAAAGTAGAGAGTAAAACAGTTGGCTTAAAGCTCAACATTCAGAAAACTGACATCATGGCATCTGGTCACATCACTTCACGGGAAATAAATGGGCAAACAGTGGAAACAGTGTCAGACTTTATTTTGGGGGGCTCCAAAATCACTAAAGATGGTGATTGCAGCCATGAAATTAAAAGACGCTTACTCCTTGGAAGAAAAGTTATGACAAATCTAGACAGCATGTTGAAAAGCAGAGACATTACTTTGCCAACAAAGGTCCATCTAGTCAAGGCTATGGTTTTTCCACTAGTCAAGTATGGATGTGAGAGTTGGACTGTGAAGAGAGCTGAGCACCAAAGAATTGATGCTTTTGAACTTTGGTACTGCAGAAGACTCTTGAGAGTCCCTTGGACTGCAAGGAGATCCAGCCAGTCCTTTCTAAAGGAGATCAGCCCTGGAATTTCTTTGAAAGGAATGATGCTAAAGCTGAAACTCCAGTACTTTGGCCACCTCATGTGAAGAGTTGACTCATTGGAAAAGACCCTGATGCTGGGAGGAACTGGGGGCAGGAGGAGAAGGGGACGACAGAGGATGAGATGGCTGGATGGCATCACCAACTCGATGGACATGCGTCTGAGTGAACTGCGGGAGTTGGTGATGGACAGGGAGGCCTGGTGTGCTGCAATTCGTGGGGTCGCAAAGAGTCAGACACCCCTGAGCTACTGAACTGACTGAAAAATTTGATTAGCTAACACTTTGAGATTTTTGCATGTAACTTCCTTAATGATATTAGTCTCTAATTTTCTTTTTTTTGTAATGTCTTTATCTGATTTTGATATTAGGGTAATACTGGCCTCAGAGAATGAATTGGAAAATATTCTCTCTACTTCTGTCCTCTAAGATACATTGCCAGTCAGTTCAGTTCAGTCACTCAGTTGTGTCCAACTCTTTGCGACCCCATGAATCACAGAGTGCCAGGCCTCTCTGTCCATCACCAACTCCCAGAGTTCACTCAGACTCATGTCCATTGAGTCAGTGATGCCATCCAGCCATCTCATCCTCAGTCGTCCCCTTCTCCTCCTGCCCCCAATCCCTCCCAGCATCAGAGTCTTTTCCAATGAGTCAACTCTTCGCATGAGGTGGCCAAACTACTGGAGTTTCAGCTTTAGCATCATTCCTTCCAAAGAAATCCCAGGGCTGATCTCCTTCAGAATAAACTAGTTGGATCTCCTTGTAGTCCAAGAGATTCTCTAGAGTCTTCTCTAACACCACAGTTCAAAAGCATCAATTCTTCGTGCTCTACTTTCTTCACAGTCCAACTTTCACATCCATACATGACCACAGGAAAAACCATAGCCTTAACTAGATGGACCTTTGTTGACAAAGTGATGTCTCTGGTTTTTAATATGCTGTCTAGTTTGGTCATAACTTTTCTTCCAAGGAGTAAACGTCTTTTAATTTCATGGCTGCAGTCACCATCTGCAGTGATACATTGTAGACAATTGGTAAAATTTAGTTCTT